>JAOYND010080886.1:0-10993 GCA_025802135.1 Lagerstroemia fauriei | reverse complement strand
TTATTGGAAAATGGGGTTAATTGATTATATGTGTAAATATATTGTCCTAAATAAATAAATTATATGTGTTAAAATAATAATAATAATAATAATAATAATTTCTTAAATACCGGTGGTGGTGGGGTTCTATTCACATGCTCCTAAGGTACTACAGTCCACGAATCCTTTAATGAAGAACATAACACGAGTTGGAGCTTGGAAGTCTAAGGTGTTCAAAATGTTTTCGTGAATTTTGTAAGCATTGCTTCTTCCAAATTTCAAGAGAAAGTAACCAATAAATACTCGTGTTACGCACGGTGAGTATCATAACAAATAGTTGTAAGCATTGAAACCCAAAAAATTATACAGATGGAGAACGACTCTAATGTTATAATAAATACATTGTGCGTAATTCTTGTTAATTCTCCGATGATATCGGTCCTCTTCTGGTATTCGTTATTTTTATCCCGAGCTAGTCTTTAAAGAAACGATAAATATGTCAGGACATTCAAGCTGTTGGCTGCACGGAGTTTTTTTTTTTTTTGTGGTTTGCATCATGCAGTCTATATCTATGGGCCAGTCGAAGCGCACCTCTAAACTAATCTGCGGTTGAGCCGAAATCCCTGAAAAAATTCTCTTCGACCCTCCCAACCTACGAATCGATCATGGGATCACCAATTTAAAAGTATAGTAAGAAAATCATTAGTTCAAACTCATGTTGGTGTTGGCTGCACAGAGTTAGCCTAAGGTTCCTCCACCTAGGAGATAAGTACCGTTTGGGAAACTTGACATGATGTGAAGAGATCTCCCGTTTGGGAAACTTGACGAAATTATCTATGTTTTAACTATTTTCATCAATTTTTAATTCATTTTCCTTATTTAATTCCATTAAAATTATTCGTTTTACCTTTTTGTATGACTTTCTTTAAATTTTACCCTTTCAAATGATCTTTCTGTATCAGAGTCCGGCTCTGCTAAGAAATTTTTAGGTGATCCTATCTCGCCACGTGTCGTGAGAAAATACCAATCAGATTGTGATAAACATGTAAATTTGTGTTAATCACCCGAGCAGTTGCCATAATTATCACTAATGAGACCAATTTGATTGGTTCTTCCTCACCACGTCACCGTGATATAGGATCACCTAAGATTTTTCCGGCTCTGCTCCTCCTCAGAAGTGCCACTGCACGTAACACGTCATTTCAATCTAAACTAGATTGCGTAGATCATGGACCAACTAAGCTTAGGGGAAGTAGAGTTATATTATGTATTCCCTTTCCAATAATTTTTCTGTTCAGTTATAGAGAAAATCTGCGAACTAATAGAGAGTGAAGAACGGGGTCCTAAAAAGTAAAGGGTGCGGAGAATTTCACTAGAGTAATGAAAGAGTGTATATGGTGTAAATTTGAGAAAATTTGTAAAATCTTATATAAAATTTACTTATTATATATATTTTTATTAAATTATTTTATTTCGTACCTTAAAATTCATTTTTTGAACTTTTTATTTAATTTCGCCCTCTTTAACCTGAATCCGTCCCTGCCCACTTGGAGCGCAAGATCTCGTGACCCCAAATTGAGATGTCATTGTACTAAAATCCTTTTTTATCTCCATAATTTTTATTATTATTGTAAGTATTGCTTGCTTGGAGTATTTATAAGGTGACTTAAAACATATTAAAGTTGGTCAGTTGACGTATCAGGGACGCTTCTTCCCCCTTAAATAAGGTCTTAGATTCGAGTCTTGTGAATGGAGAGGATTCACCTTGTGAGAGTTTTATCTGTCAGTGAGCCCTCCTAACTCGAATTTGATTAGTTACTGCCCGTTGGACTTTTGTATGGCACTAGTTCATGCCCAAAAATAACGTGAAGCTTAGAGAAGAAAAAAGAAACATATATATACATATATATATATATTATCTTCTCTATTACTTTAAGCAAATCTTATATAATTTTGGTCTCATTTTCAAATTTCAAAAATGTCATCAATCAAGTTTAGTTTTCATTATTTTTATAATTTTAGTATACTTATCTATTTTATTAATTTTTCATATTCTGTTAACTATTTTTGTGATTTTTTAAACTGTTTTTCATGATTTTCTTAACTATACAATCTCCTTTAACTATTTCGCGATTCTCCAACTCTTCACAATGTTTGTAACTGCCATAAAATATTTACTTTATTCACAAGAAACTCACCCAAGTCCCCAATTTTATTTTATTTTTATTTGATTTGAACTACTCACGTTTTATCTACTATTGCATTAAATTTTATTTCTTTGATCAGTTTCGTATTTCTTTAATCACCTTAAATTTTTATAATATAACAAATAATTCATAATTTCGTGCGTAACACGTATCACTCTCTAGTTATATTGAAGAAGGGAGTTTAGTTTTGGTTTCACTCTTGTGATTCCAAAACTACCCTTAATAATTAAACTTAAAAAAAATGATAAAATGGTAGAAAGTGTAAAATCAGTTTAAGAGTATAGCTATCACTAACTGCTCTCAACATTTTTTCTAATTATAGATTATTTTTCATTAATGATAAATTATATCAAAAATTAAAAGTGTTATAAAAATTAATACAAAATTGTAAAATATATAATAAAAAAAACATAACTTAATAATAAACTACATATTTAACAATTCTGTAGTATCACCAGGCTTGGATCTAATATACACACATGTATAGTACACAAGAATCTAGAGGTCCGTGTTCACAAACATCCTCAAAAAAAATATCTTTTTAAACGAAACCCGAAATAGGAAGATCTTGCCGACAGCATGAAGTTTGTATGTTCTTCCACAAGTCATGTTTTATGAGGAAAAGTAAATTTAAATATATATATATATATATATTATATGCGTGTCGGTGACGGAGAAAAAGTTCCAGTCACGGGCATAATTAAGCCTGGGATATTATTGCATCAATCTATTGACAAAGACCATTCCCATGTACAATTAATTCTCTTGTTTAATTATAATTATCCTGCAAAAACATTTTTTTTCTTAGGGAATCCGATTTCTAGAAATAAAATTGATCCTAATTAATTCAGATTCAAGTCAGATCGTCGACCTACTAAGGGGGTAAAACTCTCTCAATATGAATTTTCTTCATTTACAATACTCAAACTTTTGGTAATTAACAAGACCCGAATCAATATCTTACCATCCCAATCAATCTTTGGGATGTAAATGAAATAAAATGATTAGTAAATAATTTAGATTCGACTCGGAAATAACATGAATTTTCTCCATTTATAATATTCAAATTTTTTGCAATTAACAAGACTCGAATTCGATATATTACCATCCCAACCAACTTTTGAGGTGTAAATGAAATAAGATAATTCATGAATGATTCAGACTCGACTCGGTGAAAGCTCAAATTTGGTGCAGCTCAAGCTCGTCAATTAAATGAGTCGAGTCAAGCTTAGTAACATTCAGTTGGAGAAGCTCGCAGGTATAAACAAATATTCTATTTTATATTATAATTATTATTTTTAAAATAATAAAAAATAAATTTAGGATCTCAGTTAGTTAAAAAAAAACTCTCTTTCTTTTTTATTCACTTATAAAACCTTAATTCTTAATCAGTTTTTCTCTTCTCCTCCTCGCCCATGACAATCAACATACCCGCCCGATGCCGACCTTACATCCTCCTCCTTGGCTTGGCTCGTGTAGGCTCTATGAGCTTTCATTTATTGTAATGAGTTGAGTCTTAACTTGAAATATTAGGACTGCACAAACTCGAACCCGGGACTGAGTTTAAACATGGTAGATTTGGGCTCAGCTGGACTCGTTTACAGCCTTAAGAAACCTATATTAGTAATAATTATTTTGGCACAATCTAATATTGGCATGTCTGATAGGCTAGAATGGAATAGAATCGGAAACATCATTCCAGTCACCATTCCTTTTCCTTCGTTTGGTTATACCAAAATTTAATAGAATTGTGATTCCATCAAAATGACCATTCTTCAATTTTTTTTTCCCAAATCTATTCCGTCGAATTTTCTATTAAGTGGGCATTTATTGACCAAATTTTCATATGAAAATAATTAGTTACCAAATGTATCCTTCATATTTCTTCAAAATTACAAAATTAATCTAAAATCTAAAATTCTCAAACCATCACACCAAACCATGAGTTTATTTTTAAAATTGATGTCAGAAATGAGCAAAGGTGATCAGTACCTTTGTAAGTCCAGCACCCTTCTCCCTAAAGAACGTCATTTCAGTAACAAAATCGTGCGGATCATACTCCAGTAGAAAATACTGCAGAAAATACTGATCAATCTACCTCATCGACCATCTCTTTTTAAGGAATCATTGTCGGACATCCAATGAATAGCCTGTCGAGAATTTGACTAGATGTACAAGGATGGGTGCAAGTTGTGGTTCCGTGTAAATGCTCTTGCCTGAAAAATCAATGCCAGTTTCTCACGTTACCCTATGACATTCTTTCAAGAGAACTCGACCGACGAGACCCACAGGTATAGGTAAAAAACGATATATCAATATTCTAAATTCATTTTTCTCCGATCGATGAAGTGATCGATTAACTTGTCGATTGTCGAGACCGGACCACTTGTATTTTCCAATAAACAAAGTGAAGCAAAAATATAAATACATTTGGGTCCATGAATTAATTCGTCTAAATCATTGTGTGCTTGACCAGATGCATTCAAGCTTTGTGTCCGTGTGGGGTCTAGGATGCATATTATTTTGCATTTTTCCGAAAAATTAACAATTTTTAATATATATATATATAAAGAAAATAACACGTCGTAATGTAATTAGTAACACGTGTTTATTGTGGGATAAAAGTGTTCTTGTCACTAATTATTCATCTGCCTTTCACTTGAAAAATAATTATATAAATTTCACTTTCTAGAAAATCCATTAGCTATTTTCCAGCTGCATGGATTAATTACCATTTACCCCAGCAATACAACTACAGAAAACCTCTTTTTTTTTTATCTCATTGGCACACCATATTTCATTTTGAATTATTTAATTTTGAATTACTTGCCCTCGACTAATTTTGGAATCTTTTTTAGAAATAATTTATTATCTTTCGGAAACCTAGAATTTTTGTTTTTCTTTAAAGGAATTTTTTTTCAATGGAGAGCCGCCTCCCAAAACACGAGAAGTGGTACACCACGTGACAGTACTGACGTGATGTCACGAGTCAATAAAATTAAGTTATTTTTAGGATTTTTTTTTTATTTTAGGGTTTATTTTTTCCTTTTATGTTTCATTAAAAATATCTTAAAATAATTGAATTCTACTGATTTATGACAACACGTTAGTACTTTCACATGGTATACGCGTTGGACACAAGACTCTCTCCCAAAACACACGCCGTTGACAGTTGTCTTGTGGCACTATCAGGTCAACTTCTCGATGTTGACTTGAGCTCACGGGCGGGGAAGAATATATTTTATTTATTTATTTATTTTGAAAATGATCAATATTTTTATTATGTTCTTAACATTAAATTGTTATGTAGAGTATGCAATTTAAATTATAAACTCTCACACCACACATTATTCAAAAGAATTATCTTTGAATAATTGAGGACTTCATGGTCCAAATTGAATCAAATTTACCCGATTAAACCCAACCCTCCTAAGGACGAACTGTCTATCTTTAGCTTCAACCATTCCTCAGAGACTCCATCGCTTCACTATAAGAAAAATGAGAATTTTCGTCGGACAAAATGAATGAAAAGTTGGTCAGAATTCAAAAATTGTACAGTCGGTACCCTTACCGTATGAGTGCATACACCCGCACTCGAAAAAAAAAAAAGAAGAAGAAAGGTCGAAACACTCGTGCATTGTACACCCATAAGCCTGTGCACCTGAGAACAGTAACTTGTCCGACCGATTTCCGTCCGATTATTTGGTCGGAATTCGGCCTGAAAATCCTTTTGGGTCGATTTTTTTCAATTCAATAGTCATTCGAAGTCGCAATTTTTACCGACTGATATCTGTCCGGATTTTCTCTTGGTCATCTCACGGAATTTTCTCAGGCCGGTTTGTGTTTAAATCTCACAATATTGTCAGCGACGGGCCATTTTCCAACCAAAATCTTCCGACCTTTCTAATGGAAATTTCAATTTCAAATGGAATTCGAAGATATTCATTCATCGGGTACCTTTTTTCTCACGACAGATAACGAGATATATTCATTCATCCGGTACTTTTTTCTCACGACAGACAACGAGATAGATACACATTATCGAGAAATTTCTCGATCGAACGAGACAGCTGAGGGGCCTTGCAGTTGCTGAGTGATGGGGCTCCAGTGCTCCAACCAAGAATTGTTTCGTCTGCGATGAGTTGGTGGACTGTCTATCACAATTCTGTCCACTTAGCACACAAGATTTTTGTTTTCGTCTTCCTTCCCTTGTGCCTTAGCTGAGCTTTCAGTCTCTTACCCATCCACGTTATGTCTTTGTGCTCCACATCTTTAGTGGACAGGTTCACAAAAGTGAACTCAAGGGATGAGAAAATCTTAACCGACCTATTATGAATTATGTAACATTATCAGAAGATAAGAGAAAAATACCGAAAGGTTTTAGTGTTTTTACCACTCTGCGGGTACCCTTTTTTTACTATTCAATCTAAGTGTTCATATATGTAAACATGATCATGGCAGACACATCTATAAACCATCTTCTTACAAGTACTGTAATCGAAGAATGACATCTCTGATGTTTTGCATCAGCTTAATAATGCTTATTGTAAATATTTTTTTTTTATCGTGTCACAATTCCAATCATACATAATACCTCATTTAAAATATTAAAAAATTCCTCTATTGTCACCTGCACGTACTTCGGTCATTTCATTGAATTTAAGTATATGATCAAATCTACTGTTTACTTGGTCTTCCACGCATATAAGTTTATGGTCCGGCATCCTCGTGTTAATAAGTCCATGAATGGCCATTCATCCATTTATTTCAATTTTATTTGAAAATTAATAAAATGAAACGCACTTTTTATCATTCTACCCAAAAAAAATTCAGCTTTTTAAATTATGAAATTATCTCGGATGTCCATGAACAATTGATTAGCTAATCGAAGGTAGAATCAAGCAGTCTTTCACTGTAAAATAATTCAAATTAATTTCTTGAGGAAATGTTTATCAAAATATTACTTGAGAAAAATATAGGAATGAAGCTTGTTTGATATGCGTTGAACCAGCAGCACCTTCATGGAGATCCCCTATACACTCAGGGACGGATTTAATTAACAGGGCGCAGAGGCGATCACTCCCTTGAATTACAGAAAATTTTTAAAATTCTATAAATTTCTTTAATTTTATATATATTTTTGATGAATTATCCTAATTCATCTCTTTAAAAGCTTCCATTAACTCTCTATTGAATTTTACTCCGATTGAGACTTCTGTATCTATTCCTCCTCCACACACGCACGCAAAGGGAGGAAACACCTCTGATCTCGCGGTAAAAATGATATGCGATGGTTCATTTCTAAGATTATAGGTAAGAATTAATGGTGCATTTTTTCAGTATAAGTTATTTTTGCGTTCGAACGCACATTGCGTCCTAACTAATCAAGTTTTAACAACTACAAAATGTAAAATTATATATATCTCTTACAATGACAGATTATTATTTTACATTACAATAACGTAGTAAGAAATTATAAGTAAATTTACTAATAATTATTGCAACTAGTTAACATCAATTTACCGAATTTCTGCAATATTATTGATATTTCTTATTCTTTTAATAGTTAATTTTTTATCCACAATATTCAAATTCACAAACGAAAATAAAGAAATGCAAAGTGATGTGACCAACGCAAGTGAGTAAAAATGGATTAAAAGTTCGGTGTGATATATAGAATAAATTTGTTATATAATTTACCATTCAGATCTTATAACGCAAAAAATTAACTGTTAAAGATTACGAAAACCTTGTACCAATTAAGATCTGAAAGTGATCTACACTGTAAGTTTACTATACACTACATATTAAATGTTTACCTACAAGAATGGTGCATTTCTAGGAAGTGCTGTCGTGCAGAGGTGGCAAAAGGGCAAAGGAGCCAAGTATTAACTTTCTTATCCAACTCCTCGGGTATATCAAAAAGCAACAAAGTGAAAAGACTACTTTCCATTTTCACAGAAATGCCAAAGAAAAAGAAAAGTTTGTTTTTTTTTAAACTATGAATTTCCTCGAGGAGAGGAGCTTCTATTTTCTAGAAAAAAAAAGGAAAATATTTGATATTTCGACCTTTTTAATTATGTGCCACAGAAATAATACTTATTAAATTAGTGGAAGATGCGGTGCGGCCCTATTTTCCTGAGAATAATGATTAAAATATATTGCCCACACTCATAAAGTCCTTTTATGCTAAGCTTCATCATCTTCCCTTTGGAAGATGGGGAAAGCACAGAGCTCTGTGCCCTAGTGGAGAAAGTATTTTATCAGACAGTATCACCGCATAATAGTACTGATATAACAATTCCAATTGATAAAAATTAATTATTTTTGGAATTTAAAAACTTTTTAAAATAGTCAAATCTTATTAGTTTGTATTATCATGTTAATACTGTTATGTGATAAAAACGTCACACAATATACCTTCTCGTCCAAGTGGGGGCAAGACACAACTAGTAAGAAATTCTCTCTCTTTTCAATGAAAAACTGAATTTACGATTTGGCATTCATATGTTCGATATCTTGACTCAGTACGGTCTTGTGTCGGTAGATTCTAGACCTCATCTCTCCCTCAACCTTCATCGAGTTATCCCTTCTTTCTTTTTTCTTTAAAAAGGATGGCAATAATAATGATGATCCAGCCATTTCATTATTTCGTGTTCAATCGACTTTTATCGAGTTATCTGATTTTGATTGATATGATCCGATTACCTTTTAGTTTGCATTTTGTAGTTCCTATCTTTTTTTCAATGTAAATAATTAGTATTCGGAAGTATAACGAGTCATGAGTTTTCCGATTACGATCCTTTTTGGGATGAAGAATTATTCTCTATGTGATGATGGTTTTAATTAATGCAGATGATTGATAATCTTTTGCTTTTGATTTAGCTTTGCTTTGTAATTATTCCCATCATTAATGTAGAATCTTCAAACTTGATGGCTAGCTCAACAACTTCGCAATTTTCTAATTAGATGCCTTAGACAAAGTAGATTACAGAATAACTTTTAAATACATTTTTATATTAAGAGTAATGCACTATTAAAATTGGGCAAAAATAATCCCATCCAAGAAATTTTTTAAAAAAATTGATACTTTTTAAAATGTTTTTATGAATAACGTTTTAAAATCGTATATTCAGTGTGCGTTTTCTTTATAAAATTGAAATCGCATGTTGAATATGCGATTTTAAAATGGTGTTCGAGAAAACAGTTTCAAAACTACCATTTTTAAAAAATCTGTTTTTCTAAGAGGATATTTTTACCTGTTTCTCTACATTGTCAATTACCAATCTAAATTTTTGGATCATATATGATCAAATCTTTTATAAACAAAGTGGGATTTAACATGGTACAACTCATCCACCGTCAACCATCTATCTAAATTATTAGATTAGATATGTTCAGATCTCTTATAAAAATCGGTGAAATTTAAAATGGTATTGGAGCAGACCGAGATGGATCTAAAAAATTTATTTAAATGGAACAAAATTTAATAAAAGAATAAGATGATAAGTTCAAGGGATGAAATAAGATAATTTAAAAAATAATAAAATTGATGTAATATTTCACAAATTTTCTCAAGTTTAGGAGCGATTACCCCACACCCCTAATTTGATCCTTGAGAGCATATTGTATATGCATGGACCTCAGTATTCTCAAGTTATCATGTGAGTTCATATCTCCCGAATCCAAGTTCGAAACTCAGTGTCAACCAGGGACGGATCCAGAAAATATGTTGACGGGACGAAACTCCATGATAGAATAATATGACGAGTTCAAGAAGACAAAATAGGATAATTTAATAAAAATTGAAAAAGAAAATCATGAATACATACCTATGCCAATAAACTCAAGCGTAAAAGAGATACCACACAGTAGTTAGTTATCCTCTCTCAGCGTGAGCGTAGAAGAAAATCATCATATTAATTCAAGTTAAGCTACTAAGGACAAGTATTCAGCGACACTTAATAAGTGTAGTCACGTTGTCGCATACCACCTATCAACCTAAACTTAAGATTAAATATGTATTATAAGACGATGTAGTCTTAGTGCGGCAGTACAAAACTTTGACTCATCACCAAGAGATTTTTAGTTTGATCTTCACCACGAGAGTTATGTGACCATTTATTTCTCTTTACTTTACATCATTATATTAGACACACCGGTCTCTCTTACTACTAAGAAAAATATCTACTATAATGGCATTTAATAATGGAGAAAATGACATCGGGAGTCCCATATGTTTGTCGATTCTTGTAAGTGAGTCCTAAATATTTCAAAGTGTTAAATCAAGTTTTATATGTTGTCCACATTATAACATCGAGTCATTTCGGTCACCTACCATTATTTTAAACTGACGTGTATCAGTGTCACGTTAGTACCACATCAGTTTAAAGTAATGGTAGGTCACAGAAATGACTCGATATTGCAACGTGGACAACATATATGATTTGATTTAACACTTTAAAATATTTAGGACTCATTTACAAGAATCGACAAATATATAAAATTTCCGGTGTCTTTATCTCTTTAATAATGCCTAGAGCTTTAGGCATGCATAACACAACCAATATTAGGTTTTTCCACTTTTTTTTTGTATATTGACTGGAAAACCCGACGATTAAATCAAATTATATTGCTGCCATTCGTCGGTGCTTAGAGGTCGTGCATCAAAAATTGCTCGAACCAAAAAAAGAAAAAAAACGTAGTGCAAGTCTTATCTGCATCATTGTCCCCCCCACTTAACAGTGGATGACAGCCGATACACCTCTTCAGATGCTTCCATGATCGAATTGTTGAAAAGTTGAACA
>JAOYND010080787.1:0-10993 GCA_025802135.1 Lagerstroemia fauriei | reverse complement strand
CTGCGACTGATGGCTGATGAGTGTAAGGTGGAGAGCTCTTGCATGATGAACAGTTGCAGTGACACATACAGGAGATTCGAGATTGTGCGGTGGCTGAATTTTCGGCTTGTGGGAGATCAGTGAAAGACCGATTATACAAGATGGCCCCTCTGCTTCATTTGCCCATTGTTGTTGTTTGTCGTTGCTGATGCTGTATGTACTACTGTTCTGCAACTAGGTTATTGTTTGTCGGAATGTTGATGAAGAACCAAGCTCCACGACGTCGAGTTGTGTCGACCTGAGCCATTAAGTTCTGGGTCGAACTCCTGGTAGTTAGCAGGGACACAATCGGAATCTAGAATTAACAGGAGGTGGGGCATTTACACGAGGAGGCATCTGTTGGCTGCTGCCGGTGTGGGGTAACGATGTGATTCGTATCTGTTAGTAGCTTTGAGTGGCCTATAACGGACTCCAGGATGGGGATGGCTAAGGGGCAATTTGAATGGACTTCTCTGGGGACTTGCAAGAAAACTGGGCACGGTGACTCGGAATAACCCTTCATTACTTGAGTAAGAGATTGATCCGAGGAGGCAGAAGGGAAAGGGCAAAGGGGTACTCGAACTAGGGAGACCGAGAGAAGGGTTCAAATGTCATACCCGGCCCCTCAGGTTGGGATGTATTTATAGGTTTTACCTGTATGGAGGGTTGATGTGGCATTGGTGTTTCACTCGTGCCCGGGGTGTGGGCACGAGTTGGCTGCACTCAGAAGGGCCTGACTCGGGGAGTCAGTCATCAGCATGATCTTGGGAGTCAGTTTGCAGTGTTGTGGGAGTGAAGGGGACCCGACTCAGGGAGTCGTCGGCCTCATGAGGGTTTGGATGACCTAGTGTGTCGGTCCATATCAATATCGACATCTCAACGACCTTGCTAGACGAACTCCAACAGATAACCGAGCCCATGTTCCCAATATGTTCCTCTCCTTGGTAGCTCCTAGGGAGAGTGCACATCAAAGGTCAGTTCTGCTGAAACATTATTGTAAGTGGGATGTTATGTCAAATGATGTCTGTTGCTTGTGGACCCTTTGTCATGTCCATGGGACCTGGACTGCCATGTCTCAGATGGTTCCGGTCCATCGAGATTCACAGCCGCCTGTCCGGCTTCTATCTCCAATCCCACCAAATGTAACCGGTTTGTAATCTTCAACCCGGGACTGAAATGTGCCCAACAAAACCAGTCGGGATGCTGCTGATTTCACGAAATATAGTGGGGGAAGTTCCGAATTGGTTGTTCTTCAAGTTCATGATCAGGAGCTGCCTGTCCTTTCCGACAGTACTTACTGGGCCTGTTCAGTGGGCCTAAATTTTCATAAGCCCAAAAAGCAGGCCCAGGAGGCCCACCAAGAATAAATTAAATGTTACGTTAATCAACGGTTTGACACAAGATTTAGACTTATATCCCTTTATTTCCTTATATTAGACCCATGGATCTCCCTTATCACGGCCCAGAACTTTAAAAATTAAATGTCTTAACTACAAATCAAAGATTTGCTCATTTATACCTATCGGACCTCTCCTAATAAGAAGGTTGTCGAATAGATCGAATGAGAGGTACCATTAGCCGAGTCCGAGTTGTTTAATTTCTTAGAGAGTACGTGAGTGGCGAGAAGAGCCTATCTCGACCACGATCGATATACTCAATCGGATCGAGTTTCCACGTAGATTTTCTTGAAGTTTAGCACGTAAATGGTAGGACAATTTAGATGCGTACCTGTTAGGAAGTCCATCGTTTGATGATGACCTTATTATCGTAAAATGATAAAGAAACAGCTGATAGATCAATAATGTACACGTGGCAGTGCTTATGTGGTATCACTAAATCAATTAAATCTGATCATTTTAGAGTTGATTTTTTCCTTTTACGTTTTATAATAAATTCTCAAACATTTGGCTTAATTCAATTGGTTGGTGACACTGTGTAGGCACTGCCACGTGGTGTACTCATTACGCACAAGACTCTATCATGAAAGTGAATTAGGAAAAATGGAGGAGATTTCGATAAAGTAGATTGTAATCCATATATAGAGAGAGGCCCCAGTCCCGAGACCAGCTCGGGTGGTGAGGCATTCGTTTGCCTAACAATACTCGTTGAAGTTGGAGGTTTGACTCACCGCTTGGATGCTAAATCTATGGAGGCCACTTGCACGGGAGGGAGCATGGATTTACCTGGACTTATGGGTTTGCATGGTATCTATGTGTCTCGAGGGGATTAGTCGAGACCCGTACTCCGGATACCCCTCATCATAAAAGAAAAAAAATGTATTGCAATCTGTCAAGAAAACATATATGGCAAAAACAAAAATCATGTTACAAATGTACGAATTATAGAGGTTATGATCAGCTTTTTCTGAGTGGGATTGTAATGGGGCTGGGCATGTCCTCCCCACCCCACCCAACTTCAGCAAATCAAATTCGGATATTTTAAATGCATTTCACCCTCGACATTATCAGAAGGTAGGGAAGTTGTCGGGACAGATATCAGAGAGTAAAGACTTCCATGGACTCACTGCATGTGATGAGCTGTAACGCATTTACTTTAGTAACGTGGCCATCCCTGACCGCGCCCTGATAAAAGGGAGAAAGTCTTGTACGTCACAGAATAAATACCACGTCGGTGTCCGAATATATTAAATAGACCGAAGAAAATTAGCACTCGGTATTGATTAAATCAATGTAACACCATCATAGACATAATATAGTTCGAGAAATCGGTATTCTCCAAAAACTCTGGCCAGAAGAGGAGTGCAACTTCCGGCGAATATTTTGACGCAAGAGGAAGAAGGGATTCGAACTTTGAATTTCGGACTTGCCAAATCGCATGGGTGAGTTTTGAACCATAACCCGTCGCTCGAAAGTGCAAAAATGACTTTATAACCGTTTATGACAAGCTAGGATCGATCGTGTTGGGTCCCACATCGATCAAATCAAGAAATAACAATAACTTTATAAGAGAACTGAGTATCACCATCTGATAGCTTAAACTTTTAGGTGAAAATGTGTTTAGCTTTTTAAGATTAATTATCAATAATATAATGTATGTGACGTAACTCGGACACGTCTCTGGTAGTCTCTTCACTGACATAAGCCGGTCTAGTTCCAATAGCTGATTTCACAAACGGTCCGCTCATAATATAATGTTCGATGTCGAATTGCTATCGCTCATGACCCAGAAAGACCGTGAAAAAAACCCTAGAAAAGACCCTAGAAAACATGTTCAACGATATAACAAGTCACATTTGGCAGAGTTGTCTACTTGTCTCTAGTTAACACGGGCACTTATCTTTGTAATGTCAATCGATCTTAGCGTGTTTAAGCGGGTTATTAATAGAATGGACGAGCGTGCTTCCCGGCTCTGCAAGATGTGACCACCAGCTGCCGCGGCACTCCGGTAGACCCGGCCATTGATGTCGATCCGTACCAGCAGAAACAGGTGGTATCGAAACGACGGCACATTAGCCTTCCACATTTACTAGTGTCTTATACGTCCGCTGGTGAGACTTCATCGTAGCATAAAGTGGGGTAGTTAGTCGGATGCAATGCTGTGAGATCTGCAGAGCTGTTGTCTCGAAAAAATCTTTGAAATCAGATATAAATTTTCTTTAATTTTATTATTTTTTTATTAAATTATCTTATTTTATCATCTCGAACTCGTACTCTAAAAATTCAAATTCTTTAAATAAATTTTTTGTATCTGTCCGTCGGTTAGATAAGTTGGATGATTTATGGTGCTGCAGCTGTGTTCTTTCTCCATCGCTACAGATGCATTAACTGCGGATGACCTAAAATCCATTTCCAGATCTCCGGCTACAATACCCGATTGATCGGTCGACTGAATGACGATTTCGTTCGACGATCGGTGTACGTCTAACTGCAAGTGTCTACTTTCGGAAGTCTGTGAACATAAAACTGCTCAATGAAAAGTGCCGATTCGCGCGAACCCCGTTTTACCGAAAGCTTTTGCCAGAATTTTGCACCGTGGTCTCGTTCCATTTACTGGCGCAGAGATGGCCATGAAGCCTGGAGCGATGAGGCCGGAAATAATCTGATGTTGGCCCGGGTCCGACCTGTTCTAATCGATACAGCTAATTATTCAGTTACAAGAAAATCTTGTATAATAATATATCACGTCAACATCTAGAGCAGGAAAGAGTTTGCGCAGAAATTAATACGTGACCAACCTTTTAGATATATTTTGGCATTTTTTGTTTATAATTTACCTTTGAGCAATTTGGCATTGCTAGGTGGGAATGATATACCGAAATAAGCAACTCCCAAAAAATTTTATAAAAATAAATAAAACAAAAGAGCGGACTTATGCTATCGTTATTGCTTTTAATAAAAAAAATCAAGATTTCTAATTTAATTTATATTACTGAAATTTTTGTACCCACTTCTTTGTAATATAGTATTTTGTGTCTCGATATCACTGTGTGACAGTATTTATGTGGTAATACCAACCAATGATATTTAATTTTTTTATATTTTTTTATAAAATCTTAAAAAAACCCAGAAATACTTGGATCTTAGTAGTTATTTTTTGAAATAAAGACACCGGGAGTTCTATATATTTGTCGATCATTATAAGTGAGTTCTAAATATTTTAAAGTGATAAATCAAATCCTATATATTGCCTATATTACAACATCAAGTCCGTTTCGTCACTAACCTTTACTTTAATTTACATATCTATATTATTATTATTTTATTCCTAATATAAAAATCATATGCTTGTCATAAATTTTAATATGTAAATTAATTTGAGGGTAAATATGAAAAATAAAAAAGATACCAAACTTTTCAGATGTTTGCATATAATAAAATAGATCACATTATTAAATTTTAATTTTAATAAATTCTAATTAGTTATTATTACCCAATATGTGAATTTTTCTTTTGGAAGCTAGTGAAGTTGAAGGCCTGTCATTGTTTTCCAATTCTATTGGAACTCTACCATTCTATATATATATATATATATATATAGTCGTCAAAAGTTCCATAACAATTATCCTACAAATAAATGCATTGTATTTTTTAATGTAACAGTGCTTGCGTGGTTATAAACTAATAAAATTCTGTTATTTTTATAATTATTTTTTTATTTTTAGAATTTTTAAAGAAAATTAAAATTGTTAAATTTTATTAGTCTATAACATCGCACAAGCACTGCCACGTGGTGTAATTATTGGATAGAAAACTATCTCCTCAAAAGGGCCCATAAACACATGAATAAATGTTAATTTCACCGACCATTAAATTATGAAAAATAGGGATATTATGATAAGTTTAGCAACATGTAACTATCCATCATCCCTCTCCACTATCTTTTTCATTTTTTTCTTATTTTACTATTATTTTCTCTATTTTTCGCTCTACTCTTTTCACGTTATACAAAATCAGCCAAACTTTATCTTTCGATAACTATACTTAGACTTTATTTCATTATTAATATTTTTTTATAACTGAGGCATCCGAGCACTGTCGCGCATGATTTGGAGGGTTGCGCCCTCCTCGGAGCCCCATATTTATAGCGGGGCGAGCTGGGTAAAATCCCATACCGGCCCCCGATGTGAGCATTGAATCCTGGATCTGACCTACAAGTCGACGCTTACTTACCAGCGAGTTTGTCCCACAGAGGCTATTGACATGTTTGTTTTCACCAATTTCGTTAAATAATGAAAATCCGTACATCGCATGGTCCACCTCTAGTAATATATAATTATCCTATGTTTGTCTATTAGGAATTTACCAGTGTTGCATTGACATGACCAATACTATTACTGGTCGTTCAATTCGTCTGATATGATCAATAATTTATTTATTTTATTATTTTCATTGTAAACTTAGTTTAAATATTTTTTAATAGATTTGGTCCTTGATATTATCTTAAAATGCACTTTTACAAAATAAGCTATATATCTAATTTATTTTTAATATATTGTTGATGCGTACAAAATAAATAATAATAATAATGAAAGCGAATCAATATGCTAAATCTTCATCCTCAAATTTGTCCTTCGTGGAATTAGTATCTCAGGAATAAATAATCACAGCAGTGAAATATTTCTATTATTTTAAGTAAAGAGTATAGGTGATTGGTCTCATTTTAGAACTTCTATGAATAACCTTAATAAATATAAAATAAATCAAGTAAATAAATAAGAAATAGGGGTCGAAGGATAAAATTAACTATAAAACCAAAATTATCACGCCTAATTCTCTCAAACTACTGATTTTGATTCTACAAAAATTGAGAATACTTTTGAAAAAGTCACACTCAAACATAAGAATTTTTATAATCGATTATAAAATTGGTAATTTTGTGTATAACATGAATCACGTTCAGTTAATATAATTTGAAAAGACAAATCTCTGCAAGGAAAAAGATGCAATTTTAGTATTTGACTAGTGTTAGGGCCCGCGCTATGCTGCGGTGGTTCAATCAATGTTTATAATGCGAATTGGTCATATGTTAAATAATGATAAATTATTATATGGATGAGAATGATATAATTGGTTTACAGACAGAGTCATTGATGGAAAAACACCGCACATGCACATTTATTGATGTCACTAAGACAAAAATATGGGCACATCCACTAAGATGGAAGTTGCAGCATCTTTCTTCACAATAGATGACAAATAAAACAAACATTTGGACATACCATAAAAGCTGATAAAATAGCTTGACCTATATATCAACATGCTACTGCCTCTTTATATCGACACATGGTGAATATAAAGATAGTAGGAAGTGATTAAATAACACTACATTGATGGGGCATGCTTCCAATTCGACATCGGCAATAGAAAAGCAATATATATAGACAAGAATTTGTCACAAAAAGAATTAGCTGCCCAAAAAATTCTTCCGGATTATGAATCAAAAGTTGTGATCCCTTGGGAAGTTTGCTTGGCATGAGAGTCAATCCCTTTTCTCTTTTTTCTTATAGTCCTATCAATGATCAAGGAAGAATAGATTAAAATTATTGGTGATTGAAATGATCAATGATTTAAAAAGAAGGATGATAGACAGGTCATGATAGATATAAGCATGTCCAAAATAGTCCAAAATAAAAGTATGGCTATATTAGCGTAGTAAGGAAGGAGCAGCCAACGGAAATGTCTTGTTGAGGAAAACTACTGCATGTAGACTACATGTTTAAGAAACATCATTTGTAGTGTTTTTTTTATTCGTTTACGCATGGTATTTACTTAATAATAAGTACCTTCAACGATTTTAAAACATCTTATCCAAGAGTAGGGAAATGCTAGGATCTATTTTATAAGAAAGATAGTAAAAAGGTGAGAAAGTTTTGGATAGGTTCTCTCTTTTAATATAATGAAGAGAATTTTTTTAAACAAATGTTAAGCTAAAACATAAAAAGTAAATTTGTCAAACTTTGATCAGCTGAAATGGAAGAGAATGGAAAGCAACTTCACTAATCATCGTGTCCAATAAAGTAACGGAATTGTGAAAAGGAAATTAAAAGAAATGTTCCTACCCTGTTGAAAGGTAAATGAACAGTTAGGGTCTACTTTCAAGCACAAAATGGAGGCAACATATCTAATATCTATGTGATAATCATGGATGCCTACCTTTCCATTGATTTTTCAGTGTACTTTAGTAAGTCTGATAATTGTACTTAGTAATAAATTGATTAATTCTTATTGGATAATAGAGAAGAGATAGATACCAATAAATGAAACTAAAGCAAGTTAAGCAAAAAGTTTTAATAAGATTTTCTGCCATCAATATATGCGGATAGCAAAAAGTTCTTCGATGCATGAACAACATAACTTAAACGAATAGAGTAAATCGCCTAAAAAATGGCATGGCATAATGGTAGAAGAACGACTTTCCATTTTTTATTCTTTCATTTGGCATTAATTTGATTTAGGCTGTAGCAGAACAACTGTAGTGATGTTAAAGAAAAATATAATAGTTGGAAGTCCACTTTTGTAACCAAAAATATAACATGTCTATCACTTGTTTCATCGTAGAAGTGAATGCATCCTTTGGCAAGCCGAAAGCAATAGTTGCCATCTCAGCAACAGCTTAGACAAAAGCCACAATCAACTTCAAAATAATGTGCATGATGGTATGTAAGAGCAAGTAGAAAATCACCACCGTGAACAACCTCTATATCTGATATTATTTTGTAACCCCAAGAATCCATAGTGTCCTTCCATTCAGGAAAGCTCTCAGGTATGCCTAGCTCTGAGTTCAGTCCCTGTCAAGAGTAAGGCCAATAAGACAGGCTGATTAAAAAAGACAATAAGAAGCAATCAAAGGCCGTAGTCAAAAGTTTGTGAAGTGGGGGAAGATTATGACTTGAAAGCTGGTCTTAGATGGTCGGGGACCAATTCTCCACATGTATGACCACTTACGATCACTGCCCTTTGGAGCAGTTGGCTGGAGTTCTGTAGGCGTTGCCTTCAATTTCTCTGGCATTTCTTCGTCAACCAGATTTCTAGGGACCTCAACTCCCTCTAGGTCACGCCAACCTATAATTTCCATTTTTAAACAGTTTCACTTAGCTAAGGATAAGCTCCAAGAAATCCCACAAATAACCCCTTAGAAATTCAATTAATAATGCATTGTCTCTTTTTCTAATTTGATTTACTCATTATTTGGAGCAACTGTATCATATGCTATGGAATTGTTACAATCGAGGGATGAGGAAACGTAATCAAGCCAAGTGTTTGATGAGTAAATAGTAAATACTATTGTTTCTTAATTGTCCACATCATATACTACATAGGAGGAAACTTAAGGACCTCAAAAAGTGGAGCCTTTGAGTTCGATAATAGCTTAATTTTAATAACAGAAATTACACCGACTTATTCAAATGAACTGCAAAGGGGCAGATGCTACTTCCTAGAACTCAGAAGGCGATCAAGGTTTTCACACAGACCTCTAAAATAAACGCAAACTCATAATGTATTGTACGTCAGTTTCAAATAATAAAATTATTAAACTAAATTTCCTATTGAACTAATTAGCTATGCAAAAAGAGGAATAACCGAATCAGTAAATCCTCCTGTAAAACCAATTCCATGTATATGTTTAGCAAATTCCACTAATCCTTTGAAAAACTATAATTCCTGTTGATAATCTGTACTTCGCTGTGCAGGGAATAGATTAAAGCTAATAGAAGAAGAGACCTGGTAATGTAGATTAGGTCGCTCCTGGAGTCGCTTGAACTCTTCGGGCTAACGATACCTCAAACCAATGACAACCTGAAAAATGCCAAATGGAGACAATATTCACAATAGAGAACCATTGGCTAAATGTTAAATGGTGAAGACTTTTAGAGAAGGGTTGACAGATGATGACCAATCCTTGAAGACAACCTAGAGAGCATAAAAAAAATTTCACTAAAAAATCACGCAAAAAAGGAGAGCATAAGAACTATCATGCGTTTTGACATACCAAAAGAGTAATTCATGCGATTTGACATACCAAAAGAGCAATTCATGTGACTTGACATACCAAAAGAGCTATGTGATAAATAATTTTGTTTAATTCCTAAATGAGGTCAACCAAGTTCAAAATATTTGAAGAATATAGCGTTTCCATAAGAAAGAATAATGTGCCTTACACTTTTGGTCAGCGTCAACATGTTGTAGAAGAAATATGATAAATAGTCAAACCAGATAAAATGTATGCAAAAAAGAGTCAACAAATCGTATAGCCAATGGTAAATAAAAAATTCGAGCAAGTAAGAAATTGATCTAAAAGATCTGTATTAGAAATGCATTCTACAACCAAGGTTTAAAAAACTAGTCCGTCTGATGTAAATCTTGAAATATTTCTCTGTACACAATATTTTTCGTATAGCCTTCCTTTTCAGGACAACTATGCTCAACTAAAATCCTGAGACCATCCCGTGAAGTAACCCGCGAAATTGCGACATATAGTTGGCCATGAGAGAAGACCGATCTAGGCAAGTAAATTCCAACCTTGTTTAATGTTTGACCTTGACTTTTGTTTATCATCATCGCATAGCATAGACGGATAGGAAATTGTCTTCTTTTCAAGGTGAATGGCCATTTTGTTTCTTTTCCTTGCATTGTTATCTGGGGAATATATACCTTTGCTCCGACATTACTCCCGGTTATTATTCTTGTTTCAATAACTTGAGTTGTTAGTTGGGTAACTATCAATCTTGTACCATTACAAAGACCAACACTCGGATTTAAATTTCTAAGCAATATGATTGGTGCACCAACTTTTAACTGTAATTCATGTGGTGGGATTCCATTAAATGTTAGTGAATTAAAAAATTCCACAGGATACAATAATGCTTCATTATCAATATTACCCGACGTTTTAGAAATTGAATCAAAACTCAAATATTTAATAGCATCTGTGGGAATTAAAGAAAGCAAACGCAAATATATTGTATCAACAATATCATTAGTCGGGGTTAAAATAGCCCTTTCTTTTAAGTAGGTCAACTCATCAAATGTAGTTGAAAAAGCGTCGTACAATACTGATATAAGTTCTTTAATTGGATCATTATTATGGAGCAGTAACAGATCATTAGGAATCTTAATCCAAGAAGGTTCTTCTTCATCATCTTCAAATTTCACAATTGGTACCACACCATTACCAACATTAAGAATCCAGTCACTAAACTCAGATATTGCACGAATTTCAGTAGCATCCATAGAATTGTTCAAGAGTTGCATGTTTGTTTTAAGTAAAAATATCTTACATTGTTTCCACAAATAAGATTTGCTAATGGATGCTTCTATAATATCTTGCCTACTACCTCGAGGTATCACAGGTAAAATTTGCCTAAAATCACCCCCTAAAAGAACGGACTTACCTCCAAAAGGTTTCTTATTTGAGTCAGAACCATCAGAGAAGACAATTGATAATACCATAGAAGTTATCTTTTAAACACACTTTTAGACCTTAGATACTAAGCTTGAACATGCATTCCACTTAG
>JAOYND010080680.1:0-10995 GCA_025802135.1 Lagerstroemia fauriei | reverse complement strand
AATTCTTGACATCCTTTGCTTACTCTGGAAAGCAATGACAATGAAACTTCTCTGGACTGAAAACGCAAGCACGTTGCAAGGATATGCCAAAATTCTTTTCTTTCTGCACAAGCAAGAGAACGCCAAACTCTTATCAATATTTTAAAAAAAAAATCTTATATAATCCTACCCGATAATGATGCGGTTAGAAAAATCAGTTAAATTACTTTGATTAATAATAATGCTTTAATTTTTCAATTAACAAAATTTTGTTCAAATGAAATGAAATGAAATAAGGAGAATTGCCTACCTAAATAATAAGTTAAATGAAGAAAATGGATTTACTACGTAGTATAACAATCTTCCTAAGGTGTAAACCGTTCTGTATAACAGTAGCATCATATAACAGTGTTTACGTAGTGATATCAGCCAATTAAATTCAGTCATTTTTAAGATTTTTGATAAAATTATTAGGTAAACAAATAACCCTAAAAAAATAAATTTCATTGGTTGCTGTCACCATGTAAATACTGTCACGTGATGGTACTGTTATATATAAGGTTTTCTCTTTCCCAAGAGCACGATGTTCCAAGTTCGATTGATGGCAGTGGACTCTCGTTCCAATTTCATTTCTCTGCTTTTCTTTCTCATATTTCCTTTACAGCTTGTTTGGAATGAGAGATTTGGAGAGAAGGGGATGGGAAGGATTTAAAAAAGATAAGTTATTCCTACAAATCCTTCGTTTGAATATCATTATTAGATGAGGGGTTTGAGAAGATAAAAAAATTAATTTAACCATTTTACTCTTTTAATTTGGAGGATCAATCAAGCAGAAGAAAGGCATGTGGAAGGCACAATAATTTCATGGCGGTCTCGGACTTGAAAAAAAAAACTGTGGTTTCGTGGTGATCTTGGAAGGTTTAGTGGCTGCTGCGGCTTGGTGGTGGTCGAGCAGGGGTAGCCATCCTGTGGTCGTTGCTTGGCAGTGGTTGAGCAGGAGCAGGCATGCGTAGTTTCGTAATTATGTGATGAGGAATTATGGTACATATAATTGTGTAATTATGTGATGAAAAATTATGACTAGAGTTTCTTTCAAGAAGCTGTTAGGGGCGTTTTTGTCCAAAAAATTACTACTCCTCCAAATTCCCTCAAATCGGAGGAATTACAAAATTGAGATTTGGAGGGATTGTGAATCCTCAAAATCTCTCATAATAATTTACCCAAGCTGTACAATATACCAACACCATCAATAATAATAATAATAATAATAATAAAGACATCCCTTGTAATGACATGGTCGAAAAGAAATAGAACAATTCTTTGTCTTCTTTGCATATATTAACACTAGAGACGGACCCGTGCTACGCACAGAAAAAAATGAAAATAAATAAATGTAAAATATTGAGATGAATGTAAAATTAGACCGTTTATTTATAACTTATTATAATTTAAATTTACTTAAATTTCGTTAATTTACAGTAGTAAGCATGGCATTCTTAGTTGTCATTAGTATATTATGTCAATTTTTCGTTTTCAATTTTACAATAGTAAATCATTAATTCAAAAAATTCATTAGATTTTTGCTGCTAAAATGGTAGATATGGAGTGAGATGGAAGAATCTGAACAGTTAACGAAAGATTTCTTAGTTAAGATCGTACATATGAAGTGAGAGGAAAATAAATAAAATTATTATTTTATCATTAATCTGAAAATCAAATGCATGCTATAACTTTTAATATGTAAATTGGACTGGGGGTAAATACGGAAAATCAAAAAAGACATCAAAACCGTTTTGGGTTTGCATATAATAATAGATTTTAAAAATAAAAGGCTCACAAGGTGGGAGCATTTGCTATTTTATTTTAAGTCATTAACAGCACAATAATTTATTCATTGATCACTCATAGCTAAAGTCCTAAAATATATAAGCAAGTGTAAGACTTCAACTCATAACTCAGAGGTTCCGAATTCGATCTTCACTGTGGGAGTTATACATCCCTTTATTTTTCTTTATTTCCCATACTTATATTAGATTTATGGGTTTCACTTATCACCATAAAAAAAAGGTGCAAGAGGCCTTTGTAAAGGGCCCTTGCTCCACAATTTTGACATCAGTACTACTTTACGTTTCGATGGATGCATTGCCCTTATTCTTCCTCCAGCACCACATCAGGGCATTTATTTTTACTTCTACCCATTTCTTTTTGTAACGACCCGAAATTTTGACATAATTTCCCCATAATTTGTCAGAAAAGAAGCCTGTTAAACTTGACTTATAAATGCAGTAAGGAAACTTTCTAAAATTAATTCAAATTAATAGTATAAAACTGTACGGGAATTATTCGAGTCGCAGCGAACATTATATAACTACAGAACTATACAGATTTTATCATTATCTAATATAGTTTTTATCTATTAAATCCTTCATTCGATCCCCGCCATTAGAAACTACTTCTGCTTACCGTACAATTAGTTGGGACTCAACTTTATCTGAAAAATATTATGCAGAAGAGTGTGAGCTGCATCTCAGTGAGTATTAAATTCAAATGTAAAATGAACCTTCATTATATGTCCATATAACTTTATAACTCATATAATTGTATCTTCATTTCTCTTAATTTACAGTAAATAATTCATCAATTAGATAGACATATTTAACTTACCTTTTCCATTTACAGGAATTTTATCAAGATTACTGAACTTCATAACAAATACAATTATTGATCCATGAAGCAATTGCAAAATACCAAACAGAACCATGAAAGCATGCAGTATCAGCTGATTATCCAATGATCTAATGAAGTGGTGAATGCATGAACGTTACCAACTGGCCAGTGAACCCTTTCGGGTAATCATATAACATTACCAGTTGATCAGTGGTCCATTCATCTCTTCCGGGGCATCCTTTCTGGGGAACATTCGTATCAGCGTGTCCCTTACGATAACCTTTCGTATCATCATTCGTATAACATTACCAATTGATCAGTGACCACTCATTTCTTTTGGGGCATCCTTGACAGGAAACATATCGTATCATCATTTATCCATTGCAGGATATGCATATGCATACCTCATTCTCTTAGACACATGTCATGTCATGTTACATACACATGTTGACTGGCTCATCCATGTAAGATAAACAAATACATCCTTTACTATCATTATAATATAGATGAATCAAACGATCATTGGTAAATCATTTACTTACCTTTCCACGTATCATATAATACTTTTCATGCCATTTATATATGCTTATATATCATTTCCTAGATGAATAAGGATAATCACCCTAAATTATAATATAGACAAATAAACAATTACAGTCTGATCATAAATTCAAACACTTGTCATACCATATATCATATACGTCTTTTCATGTATTTGTATCATTTCACAAATGAATAAAATACTCACGGATATTCTCAATTATTAGTTCACCGAATCCTTTAATGCCCATTGGGTTGAGCCATGTCTGTCACTATCATATAAGTAAAATTAAGTTATATACAAGTATTATAAAATATAACTATTGGACATGATCCTGAAAAGAAATGCAAGTCTTATGTAATTGACTCTAGTCTCATTTCACTGTGCCAAAAATAACCACCGGAAGGAAGTAGCAGAGATTGTAGGAGAAATAATTGGAAACCCTAAAAATTAGAAATAACTAAAGGAAGATTGATACGCATGGGTCTGTACATATTTAAACCATTGTCCATTAATATTTCATCACTACGAGATCAATTTAGAAATGATTGACACTATTTTACAACCAGCTAATTAAGGTAACATCACTAAGGACCATACAGAAAGGGCATCTAAAATAGAAAAGAAACATGTAATTATGGATAAATATAGTGAATGCAAATTTATCTCCATAATGCGTGCATTTCCAATTGACTCTCTACTTCATGAAAAGCAAAATCAACGCCACAAACCCGCTCCATTAAAACATAGAAGTAGGTTTTTTTGAACTTTAAGTGACATAGATTAGAGAAGTTGAGTTACAGAAGGAAACTCATAAGTTCTAAGCACTGCGGATGGATCCATGAATTGGGGTCCCTAACCTATCAATTTAGTTACTTTAGCTTACTTCATCGAAAGAAGAGGTAACTTATACAAGAACAGAAATTGAAGCAACCCAAGATAGAGAGATGTTTAGATGCATATACCCAAAATCTGATCAATGCGATTTTTCGTGTCTCTTTTGTCCTTTCTTTCTTCTACCCCTTCTAATCAATGGGACTTTTCGTGTCCCTTTTGTTATTTCTTTCTTCTACCCCTTCTAAAACTATGTATCTTTTCTATACCAAAAAATATATTTTGTCCATAAATTAATAAGAAATTTGAGGATTGTTATCACTGGTATCAAGGGTTGGACAAAGATGGCATCGTTCTCCATCTAAATCAGAAAGATTGGTTCGATTCTCATATGACCCTCCAATGTCCCCACAACTGCAATTGGCATCACCCTGATTTGTGGGACTCTATCATTTTTTTATTATCTACTATCTAAAAATTCAATGAGTTCTAATTTATCCAGGTTCGTGACACATTGACCAATTAGGGAATAAAACTTTCTCAATATGAATTTTCTTCATTCATAATACTCAAAATCGAAACATTATTTAACAAGAAGAAATATCATATCATATCAATCAACTCATGTTGCTACTTTATTATCACTTTAACATTATTTAAGAGGTTCAAGTCACATTTTGAGCAATATTATCATAGGAGACGCTTGAACTTGTACCTTGGCGAAAACCGGCTTCTTAGACTATACTAGACCTTTGGCGGTGCTACGTTGATGGAACCGATATTAGTATTGGTTGTTCAGTTTATCTGATATATTCGCGATTTAACACGAAAACTTGAACATTATGTAATGGGGGTGGTTGGATCGCCACTGCTATTACTCTCCTTTTTATTGATCACTTTAACATATTCTTCTTCCTTCTATTAGTCCACCGGACTTTTCTTTTGTAACTTAAAAGAAAAATAAAAGGTTTGTGTCCCATTAGCATGGCTCAACGGAATGATACATCGATTTGTTGCCACGTCTTCCTAAATTGTTGTCTCAATGTGTTGTCTTATATCAACACATTTTATTTCCCTCTTAACTTGAGAAAGTTAAACATTTTGCATTGGCTAATTTTCAAGAGTGATGCATACAAGAAGGCATGTGAGGTATTAGGAACCCTCGAGTAATAGTAAATACTAGACCTCAAATTGTGCTATACACAGAATTGTCCATTATATAGTCGATATTACAAATTCTTACTTTTAACAATTGAATATTAATTTTTTATATATGATTAATTTTTAAAGAGTGTATAACAGGTAAGTAAATAAAATATATACTTAAAAATGAGAAATTAAAGAATAGTTATAATGTTATTTGGTAGTTGTGGTTAATGAGTGATTTTACCTTTTCATCTCATTTTTCTTTTTTAATTGGTTAAAAATATAATTATTAAGGGTAATTTGGGGAGTTCAAAAGTGAGATCAAGTAACCCCACTTATCCCATATAATAATTTAATGTTACGTATTTATTATAGACAAGTATAGATTTATTTCTCCAGTAGACTTCCTGAAACATGGGATGACTCATTTGGTCACATTTAGTAGGATGGAATGAAATGGAAATGAATGGAATAATTCTCATGAAATGGAACTTAAAGTGAATGACAAATACTATTTTCTTATTTGGTATCATTTCTAATACTAAATAATGGAATGAGAGATAAAAATCTATCTTACCAATTATACTCTTTATAATTATTTGATGAGTTGTTTTGAGACCTATATTAGAACGCGACGGGTCCTAGTCATGTCGAGTCTGGGCCTTTCCCCTGATCCATCACGTCTTATAATATTATATATTTTTAATTATATATTTTACGATTAATTTATATAATTATATATTAAAAATATTTTTTATTAAAACTTTTATCTCAATAAATTGGATTGTATTTATTCTATTTTTGTTGAAATTGTTTAAAATTTCAGTATATTAACTAAGTTATTGTGAATGTGCAAATTTATCTTAAATTTTAAACCATATTAATCCGACAGGTCAAGGATGCGGGTCGTGCTCATGTTTTTAAATATTTGCCTGATTCGGTCCTAGCGAAAATAGAGAACAAATTAGTTTAGGTAATTTTATAATTTTTCTAAAAGATTAACGATAAAATTGAGAACTCATAATATTAATCTAAAAAATAGATCATGAAGGAATGACCATTCGTTCCTGTATATGATTTAATGAAATTTGGAGAGATTAAGTGATTGACCAGCCCCTTTTTACACAACCAAATAAGAGGAACGAACTGAGGCCTAAATGATAGTTTCGAATTCGTTATTCCGTCATATCAAATGGAACTTTTGTGTTATTACTCAAGTGAAAGTTAATTACACAATTAAAATAAAACCGCGCTTATGCTCTACAATCTAGTCATTGTACCATTCAATAATTTATTTAACTAATCAATAAAAATAATTAAAATTAAAAATATTCAACTGCTTGTGTTTGCTTTTTTTATATCTATTTTCTAATTCAGTAATTTGACCGCAAAATTTGTACCGAGACATGACACATATTTCATAATCAGAGGTCGGGGTTCAATATTCAAGAATGATACTAAAGGACAAAGCTGGTACCGTAGGAGGATTATAATTATATATTATTGTATTACTCATAAAGCTAATTAGAATTTATTTAAAAATAATAAAAATTTTATTTTACCGTAATTTCACATATTTAATTTAAAATTAATTTTTAATAATTCTTATATTAAATGAGTAATATATACAGAATATAATCTTATATTAAATAATTGGCCAAATCAAATAAATATTTTTTCTTTATTTTAATTCCTTTGGTATCCTTTTTTTTCAGTAATTCCCTTTTGTATCCTAGTGGCAGGAAAAGCATGCATTTCAAAGTTAACATATATTATCTATCTATATTATATACGCACACGATTTACAAGTTTGGTATCTTTTTTTCCTTCACAAATTATCCGTCGATCAATAAAATTTAATTTTTACTGACTATTAAATTAAGAAAAAGTAAAGGTATGATGGTAAATATACTAATGAATAACTACCTAGTATTTCTTTGTCCTCACTTTTCTCTCGTCTCTCTTTTTACATTTTTCTTGAGAAATATTTAGATGATTTACATCACCATAAAACGTGTAGAAATACAAATCAGATTATGGCAAACGAACAAATTAGTGTTAATCACCTAAGTACTTACCTTAATTATTACTAATTAAAGTAATGTAATTTGTTCTTACTCGCCACATTACTATGATGTAGGACCATCTAAAGTTTTTTCATTTTTTATTACATTTTCACTTGACCATTTTCATTTTCAATCATTTTTTCGTAAATTTATTACTTATTCTTTATATTTGATTTATCAAAAACTCATACAATTGCATCTAAATTTTATTAATCATTTTATTTAATTATCTATTATATTATATATTCAATTTTTAAAACAAAATTTGTGCGTAACATGTGTCGAATTCTAGTATTAATATATGTAAATATTGTGAGCTTTTGGGTAAATTATATAGAAAAAACATGTAATTTACTCATATTCTCAAAAAAGTTGAAATATTTTAATTTTAAAAAATAAAATTATGTAGTTTCGTTTTATTCTCAAATTAAGCCAAACATTTCAAGTTTAAATAAATAAATCATGTAATTTTATTTTATTCCTAAATTAAACCAAAATTTTCAAATTTATAAAATATAAATCATATTGTTTTATTTATTAACAAGTTATAATCACATATCAAAATATAAAGTTATATGTTTGCATGATATATTTTACTTAATCTTTTCTCACCATGTACCTATGAATAGACAAAATTAGCATAATTTTATTTAAAATTAGTTTACTAATTTTCTCCTAAATTAAGATTAATAATAGTTATAAGAAAATATCAAGAGAAACTTTGTGTATAAGAAATTGGTGTAAATTTGAAGAAAGTTTTTAATATACTTTTATTCTGTGATGAAGAAAAATATTGTAAAGAGTTAGTCATTTAGGAGTTTAACTTCAAGTTAAACAAGTTAGTCTAATTCAACAGAAAATAAAATAACGTAATTTAATTTTCAAATATGAAATGCCTGGCTTAAATTGCGATTAAAAAGAAATCATCTGATTTTATTTTCAAAATTGGAAATATTTGATTTAATTTGGGAATAAAATAAAATTACATAATGTTATTTTTCAAATTCAAAACATTTTGTTTTTTTTTTTGAGAAAATGTGAAAACAACATGCTTTTTTTTTTAATGTAATTTACCAAGTGAGCTTTTGATATCCTTTTCAGTTTTTCCAAACTATCCATTAATGTATAATGTTAAATTGTTAATAGCCATTAGATCAAGAAAAAATAGGATTATGATGGTATATTCACTAATATCTAATTACCAAAACTATCTTTCTTATTTTAAGCAAATTTTTCTCTTACTACCTTTTTATTTTATTTATTATATATAAAATCACCCTAATTTTTGAATTTATTACTTAATTTTATATTTAATTTACCAAAAAATCACAAATTTTGAACATTAAATATATATTTTTCAATCATTTACATATTCATTTACGATCAATTTTACTAAATAATAAAATCTATGCACAACACGAATTGAAATCTAGTCTATACTATTATATGAAAATATTTGATAGGTTTGGTGTCTTTTTTATTTTCCATATTTATCTTTAATATAATTTTTATATTAAAATTTACTACATACATCTGCTTTATAAAATCATCTACATTAAAATAATAATTTCACTTATTTTCCTCTCACTCCATATCTACGATCTTAATAGTAAACATATTTCATTATGTGCTCAAATTTCCTATATCACTTCATATCTATAATTTTAACAGTAAAAGTCTATCACGTTTTTTGAACAAATGATTTGAAATTGTAAACTTGAAAAAATAAAATTGACATGATATACTGATGATAACTAAGAATGCTACCTACTGTAAGTTAACGAATTTCAGATGAATTAAATTACAATACATTATAAATAAACTATCTAATTATATAGGTTCATCCCAATATTTCACATCTATTTTTTCCATGTTACACACGGGTCCATGTCTAGTATTATTATATGGGAAGAGAGAGGTAGTTGATTTCACTTTTAAGAGAAAAAAATACTTTTGGTCCTCAACCTTTTGCGTTTTTGTCATTTTCGTCCTCAACCTTTATAGTTTGTCATTCGCGTCCTCAACCTTTTGAGTTTTTGTTACTTTGGTCCTACTGTTACTTTTTCCATCCAAAAAAGCATATTCCATTCAAAAAAAGAATATTACATCCAAAAATCATTTTTCAACAAAAATATTTTTCAAAGAAACTTATTCAGTCCCTGATTAAGGAAATATTGGTTACATTCAGGTGTCTCTTCTAAAACTTTAACTTATTTTTCTCAGAATGAATCACGATTTTATAATGATAATAACGATCAATCAATTTTGAATTGAAAATGTGTCTTAATTTTGAAGGAGATATGACCATCAGTAAAATTCTACTGATACTTTTCATTTTCTTTTATTTTTCACTTTTTCTTTATTTTTTGAAAAATATTTTTTTCTTTAAAAGTAATTTTTGGATGAAATATTCTTTTTTTGGATGGAATATAATTTTTTGTATGAAAAAAGTAATGGTGGGACCAAAGTAGTAAAAACTCAAAAAGGTTGAGGACGTGAATGACAAAAAATAAAGGTTGAGGACGTGAATGACAAAAAATAAAGGTTTAGGATGAAAATGGTCAAAGTGCGAAATGTTGAGGAATAAAAATGTCATTTACCCCACTTTTAATCTTTCAAAAGTACACATGGTAATTAGATTTTTAACCAATCAAACATCAATGAAGGCGAAACCATAAAATCGTTACTAAAATTATAACTGTCACCTTTAATTATAACTACCTTCTAATATTTTGCTAATTATATAAATTTATTTTTATTTATTGATTATATGGGAGAATTACAATGACAGTCCTATAAGTTTGTCATTTCTTCTAAATCAATCCTATAAGTTTAAAAGTGGCCTTTTCAGCCTAATTGTTTGCTCCATTATACGTGTCAAGTCCATTCCGTAAATTTTCATTAAATAGCCACTGTCGTGGACTAACGGTGTTACTTCCTCTTATTTTTACCATTACTCTTCTGATGTGACATAAGAATTATCTGATTTGAAATTTTTCAACCAAAGAACTATTGGTCTACCGGTTTACAAATGAAAAACCGAGCCGAACCATATAATGCCACGTCATATATTTGACATAAAAGAAATACCAACTCGCATGCCACATCAAAAGATTAATAGTAAAAATAAGAGGAAGTAACACCATTAATCCACGTTAGCTACTATTTAACAGAGATTCATGGAATGGACTTGACACGTATAACAGAACAAATATTTAGGACTGAAAATGCCACTTTTAAACTTATATGACTGACTTAGGAGAAATAAAAAATTTATAGGATTGCCAATATAATTCTCCCTTGATTATATATTACGAGAGTTTGACCCATGCTACGTACAAATTTTATTGATGAATGAAATTGATGAAGAAAATGAATATATATGTAATAAATGATTGAACAATATCTTAATTGTGATTTTTTGGTAAGTTAAGGAAAATTAAGTAATAAAATAAAATAAAATAAAAAGAGAGAGAAGAGAGGAAGTGATTAATTGAATGTTAGTGAATTTACCATCGCACCACTAGTTTTTCTTCATGTAATTACTATTAAAAATCAAATTATACGTGTTTGTGAGTAAGTTGGAAGAAGAAAAAGATATCAAAGAGGGGAATTGCTCCTATAATATATATATATATATATATACATATATATATTAACAATACTACAAAATTAATGTGCAATTGTTAATATATAAAATATTATAATAAAATAAAATTAGTTTGAATTTCTAATTGATTATATTATTGATAATATTCCATG
>JAOYND010080679.1:0-20737 GCA_025802135.1 Lagerstroemia fauriei | reverse complement strand
TTATGATCTTTATCTTCATTTTCAATTATATTCCAAAAATTGTACAACCGCTGCGAAGCGCGGGCATTTATACTAGTTATATTGAAAGAAGAGATGGTTTTTGTCTCACTTTCTAATGCCAAAATTACCCTCATATCCAATTTACTGTATATTGCGATCCTAAGGGCTATTTTTTACTTCCACTTGAAGCGGTTAACAAAAGTTCAGTTTTTTCACCCACTTCTCCAGACAGTTTCTTCTTTTCTTCTCCAACTTCTGCTTAGAGTTCCACGCCTACTTTCCATTCTAGCACAACAATTTGCAACAGCCTCAAGGGACAGCAATTCCACACCCACTTTCCATACTAGCACAACGATTTGCAACAGCTTCAAGGGATCACTGAAGCAATGAAGAGAAAAGGGGAAATTGTTTAGGTAAGAAAACAACATTTTGGTGAGTTTTAATTTTTTGATTCAAAATTTTCCTTCTCTTTGGTTAACATTTTTCTTCTTCGTTCTATTATTCGAGTGTTTTCTTCTATTTGATCAACACCATTTCTTCTATCATGCAAATCTCTCATCTTCGCTTGGTCCCCATTGGCGATGATTTCTACCTCGAGTAATAACAAGACAGATTTCTTGGTGAGTTTGATGCTCCGTGGTTTGTTAGGGTTTACACAATGTTGTTACCTGCCTACATTTGTTTGTTAGTTGGGGAGTATCATTGTGAAGCGAGAAAATTTTGTTTTTGCACTCTTTTAGGATAGGGGATCCTCTCTTTTAGCTTATATTGTCTTTAATCCTTATTGTCATTATTTTACAGGTTCTTCGTCTCGGCATAGTTGGTTTGTTGGTTTGTTGGAAGGACGTTCTTCTTTGTTAAATGCTGAAGACATTTCCCTTGCCAAAAGGATGTGTATACTTAAATTTAAGCCTTGATTTGATTGTCTGTTAAATAATGGAGAAGTTAATATTAAATGTCTTTTTTTTCAAATATAGAATGTAATTGGTTCCATGGATGGTGCAAGTATACTGTCACCATAGTTGAGGCATTGCTATATTTTTAATTATCATTTTGTTATTTGTTAGATCAAAATTTTGTAATCGAATTTTTTGGCTGATAATTGTAATTGTATTTAAATGCTCTTTCTTTGTCTAGGTCCCTCATATGCCCATTCTATATCTATATCCCTAATAGTTTTGATTCTACCATTTTTCATGCACAATAGTTTCAAGCTAATGCAATTGATTAAATTTAAATGCAATGGAAGGCTTAGTCTGACTGTAATTGATGAATGAAATATTTGACGTTTTGAGACAACTCTTCTTCCATTTTTTATTTTACCAAGGACGTTTTCAGACAACTGAACAATAAATAACGCACATAATTTTTTTTATTTGCCTAATATTTCATTAGTACTTGACATATCATCTTAACATTTAAATATTGACCACAATTATTTAATCATACTTCGATTATTTTATTAATTTTATACATATCACGATGCCTACTATTCACTCAGCATTTAATAATATTCACCGTGCATAAGCGGGTGGCGTGGCTAGAATAATCAATTGGGGAGTTTCACTTGAGGAGGACAGCCGCAATAGAGGGGGCGGCAGCAAGAGGAAAAAGAAATCCTCAACAAGAAGAAAGCGGGGGACAGCGGCAACAGAGGAGGAAGGCAGACAAAAACCCGAGCCCCCGTTCCCTCTCCTTCTCCAGTGAGCATCCCATGGCCGACCCAACACAGCCACCGCAACCGTCTCCATCCCATCACCGGTCCTCCGAACCAGAGGCTGGCGCCGTTCAGATGGTTCTATTCTGTTGTTGCCCGGTTCCTCCCGACCTCTGTTCCGACCGCGCCTTCCTTTCCACCGAGCTTGACCTTTGCACTGAAACCGCCGAGCATCCCCGAGCGCCAGTGTCCTCAACCGGCGCCAAGTGACCGAGCTCAAGCTCCTCCATCATCGGATCCCTCTCGACTTCCAAAGCCACCCCGCGATAATTGCAAAGGAGTCGATGGCTGAATTCTCTCCATCGTCGACCCAGGAGTTCTCCACCATCGTCCTGAGCTGCCATAGCCCGAGACCACCATCTCTCGAACCGGCCCCGATGCTCCCGAACTTCCAGCTCGCCCTGCCTGAGCCGCCTCCTATCTGGTAAGTTGGTAAGTTGTTCGACCATTTGCTGCTGTCTAGTGCATTATTCGTTGTGAAGTTTGTTCTGGTTTTATACCTGCCTGCCTGTTTCATTGCTATTGCTGAATCAAGATTATCTTTCTATATTACTCATAAACTTTTCAGGTTCAAGTTCAGTTTGTAGTGTCCCACATTCGTAGATTGCTATTGCCTCTTGCTGCCCATTGTAGATGTCACTGATTGCACTCTTTACCTCTAGCTGCTGCCAAGTTTTTGGTTCAATGTTGCTGTTATTTTGATGGCTTATTGCTGTAAAAGTCGAGAAATGAGTAGTAGAATGGATGGGAAGCTGATTCACTGAGTAATTGGTATCTTAAATGTGTTTGGAGTTGTCCAGTAAGATTGTTGCTGATGGTTCCCACATTTTATGCAAGGATAAGGAATTGTTCGACTTATCTTTTAATAGCTAATTTGATGAGGTTGGGCTAGGATGGCTGGTAGCTGCTCTTTACTCATCATTCCCTCTTTATTTAATGGTCAGTTTCTCCGAAAATAGTGCTGATTGGTTCCTATAGTTGCTGCTGATTCCTTGCCCAAGGATTTTCCCCATATTTTCAATGCAATTGTGAGGGGAATAGGTTGTTTACTATCGACCATTACAGCAGCTCCTTGTTCCATGTTTTTCCTGTTTTTAAATGACTCTTTTGGTGTAGAGTCGGGCTGAATGGTTCCCTTAGTCACTGCCAGTTCCTTGCTTGATGATTTCTTGTGGACTCGATTCCGTATTCTTACGAGAATAGAGCAATTTTTGCCCACTGTTGCAGTTGCTCTGTTCTGTCTTTTCTCTTTTTTAAATGATGGTTCTTGATAAGAAACGTGGCTGTTTTGAGCCTACAGCTGCTGCTAATCTTTGCTTGATCATTTCTTGTGGTTTCGATTCTGTATTCTTACAAGAATAAAACCATTTACAGCCCATTGCTACAGCCGCTCTCGGTCCTGTCCTTTCTTCATTTTAACAATGGTTTTCTTGACACAAATGTGGCTGTTTAGAGCCTACTGCTGCAGATGGTATTGCTCGATGATTTCCCACGTGTCCGATACCATTTCAAGGGGAATAGGGCTGTTTGATACCAATAGCTGCAGCAGCTCCTTGCTCATTGTCATTCCTTGTTTTCAAAGGTGTTTCCGATGGGAAATTGGGCGTATTGAGCCTATGTTGATGCTGTCATTTATTCATGGATCTTACTCTCAATTTGAATGCTTTTACTTGCCAAGGATGTGGGTGTGAACTCCCATTGAAGCTGCTGATCATTGCTTAGTTTTTCCCTTGATTCTGATGTAGTTCTTATCGAGAATAGGAGTTATAGATGCTTAGATTTGCAGGTTAATCCATCAGGCATTTTGATTGTTTACTGCCTATTTCTAGGGTTCGAGAACACCATTGTATCTGAGCGTATTATTGTATGAGGCGAGTAGAGCGAGAGAGATGCGATGAATCCTTGTAATCAAATCATAGTGGAACCATTTTATTTTTCTGCACTTAGATTAGGGTAGGTAGTATCATGTTAGGGCACGTGGCTTTGATTATTAATTTTGATCTTTGACCACCGATCCGAGCCTCAATCAGGGAAATAATTGGACAAACTAAAATGTGCAAGCAAACAAATAGCTTAGATTTAGGGATGGGTACCGATTTCGGGCGTGTCGATTGGCTTGCGAGCCTTTCGAACATAACAAGACCCCGAACTCAAACTCTAGTTCAAGACCGACAAATAAAGAACCTAGATGGCTAGTATCATACTCCTCTAGGTAAATAATAGGTTTCTGATCGACCTTAAGACTAGTCCTTAAACAATTAGTGGCGACTCCAAAAACCCAAACAAGGCTTAAGTTCCAAGTTAGGTCTCATGCGTGCCTATGACCCCTGGGCTACCTCAAGTAGGGACGATTTTCACGTCTGACAGAGTCCCTTCCCATTTTTTGGGGGCTCCATGTTCCCTACTGAACATTGCTTTCAATCATTAGGGATATGAATTCCACGTAAATAATGAATAAGTAGGGGAGAGATGTGATCACCCTGCCTTATCCCCTAGAGATTTCAATCGGGTCCAGTTTTCCACCATTGAAGAGGACATTTACCTTAGGAGATGAGATGCAATTCATGATAACCCTAACACACTCTTCAGGGAAGTCAAACCACATTAGGACATTCCTAATGAAACTCCATTCAAGTCAGTCATAAGCTTTCTCCAAGTCCAGCTTTATGACCATCAGCCACTCTTCCCCTTTTTTCTGTTTTAGTTTTGTGAGGGCCTCTCTCAAAATTATAACATTGTCAGCAGCTCGTCTTCTAGGGATGAAGCTTGCTTGGAAGGGGGATATTAGTTCATCCAGGAAAGGTCTAATTTTGTTAACAAGGATCTTAGGAATGACCTTATACGTTGTATTGCACAAACCAATGGGTCTAGATTGGGAGATGGTCTCAGGGAATTGGACTTTGGGGACTGGTGTTATGAGAGTGTCATTCAACCCAGCTGGTAGTTCCCTTCCCTCCACTATCCCTAGAATTAACTTGTTTAAGGATTCACCAACTATGAACCAATGTTTTCGAAAAAAAAAAAAAAAAAAGGGTTGTAGTCCAACTGACCCAGGTGCTTTCTTGGCCCCTGAGCCCCTAGGAGCTCTCAATATCTCTTCTTTGGTGACTTGGGCTTTGAGGGACACTTTTGCTTCCTCTGGAATTGGTTTAACAAATCCCATATTGCATTGATAAACAGGGCACTACTTAACTGTGATGATTTGTACAGGGATTTGAAATGATTATTAGTAATCTTCTCTAGGTCCCATTTGTCAAAAACCCACTGTTCACATTCATCCTTTAGGGCTAAGATCTTGTTTCTCTTTCTGTTAATGATTGTTGAAGGCCAAACTTTGATTACCGACAAAAAACGACCCAACTTTAATGCCCAATTTTCATTCTACAACTTCTCGGCCTTCTTCTGCCGTCACTACTGGCCTCTTGCTCCACCCTATAGATCGCACATCGACACCAGAAGTAAGCGACCTTGAGGGGGCAGCCCAGCTATTAGGGTATTGAGGGGTCCCAGACCACCCAAGTTTGACCCTAGTAGGCGCAATGTCAATGGTGTTTTCTCGAGGGTAGGGGCTTTATAACCCTCGAACCCGTCAGGTTCACCTGTTTTACCAGGCACATGTGGTTTGCGAGTTATTGAGTGTGTCTTGAGGAGGAGATGTCGTAATAGTCAAGTTCGGAAGGTACCCGGATATCTCGGATATATATATATATATATATATATAAAAGAGAGACACTTGAAGTACGCTGGGATTATGGGTGTTTGGGTTTGGATACTCTGTATTTTTTTCTTGATACTCGTAGCCTACCATATATAAGATTGACTCCTAATTTTTGGATCCGGACCCTACCCTATTAATCTTGGAATCGGACTCTACCCGGAAATTGTAAGATACCACGGGTTCTAGTACCCTGTTATAAACTATTTATTATTTATTTTTACTTGTAAAATATGGATTACTTCAATATTTTTTCATGATTATTATTATTTCATATAATTTTTCATAATAAAATTAAGTGTATTTTTACTGATTTTAAGTATATTTATTACTGATTTTAAGTTATAATGATACTTTAAGCATTCAAAAATTATCTCAAATGAAGGTTCATTGAGTTAGGAATACAACGGTTTAAACGGTTCGTGAATTGGAGTTCAAACGAGAAAGTTACGAAAGATTAAAATTAACCACATGAATAAATTAACAGATTTCAGTTCCAGTTGTGGGTACCATGTGTGCTGGAACCAAAATCGAAAATGGAAATGACCGATTCCTCCATTCATTACCAAGAACCTACTCAATTTTCACTGAGATCTACTTAGAAGCTATCCAATATGGTATGTTCTTATCAGTATCGGATTTACCCTATACCTGTGCACACCCCCAGCGAGGATGATGAGGGCCCCTTCAAGTCGTATTGTCTGCTAAGGGTAAAATGGTTTGGGCAATATGGTTCTTTGTATAAATTGTTAGGGTTTCACTTTTTCAGACTTGTTTTTACTAGTCTAAAAAATGCACGGAGAATCATTTAGAGTAATGAAAAATGAATCACTAATAGTTCTTTTTCGGCCCAATTTTTAGATAATAATAAATTAAATAGAGGAATAGAAAAATAAAATTCATTATGATACATAAGAATTACTAATTATAATAAGCTACATACATATATATTAACCAAAATTTAGGTATATGAATATTAAAATAACATTATCATTAAAAAAATCAAACAATAAAATAAACAATTGAATATGATATGTTACTCTTTTCGAATCGGTCAGTCTCGGGGTTGGTGGACATTTCGAGCCATAGCCCTATTTTTTCAGATTGGTTTTTCTAAATCTTAATAACCACACGAAATTTGTATAGGATCCCGTAAAATCAAGTTTTTCTAGATCAATTTCGACCTATTTTTCAATTTTTCGATTCTTTATTTACATCCCTGCTTTCTGCTGTCATTAAGGTCGATCGCAAGTAGCCAACTTGGTGGCATCCCCATTTCCTTGACGGGGCCCTCCATGACAATTTTTTATCTTTTTTAGATTAAGTCTTCTCGATTAGATCATGATTGACTAAGTGTAATGGGTAGATGGGGTTTGGCTAACAAATTAGGGGTGGAAAGAGTGTAAAACTAAATTGCATGGACAAACCATCATAGAACGGTGATCTAATAGTTCAAAATTTCCCTCTATATATTTTCTTGAGTTTGAATCCTTTATTACATATGCGAGAGGCGTGTTCTTTAGATTTATGTTTCTGAGTACATCAACCTTTTGAAGTATATACTGGACATTTTGTAATACTACGCTGACAGAGCTAGTATTAAATGTCGGTCGTTAATTCATTTAATATATTTATAGCTGAAAATGAAAATCTGAACATGATGTGGTGAGGTGAATAGTGCCATTCCTACTATATTATTTTTTATTTAACAAATAAAATTAATCTGTATGGATAGGTGACTCTTCTCTTGTAAACAAATTTTACTAGAGGTGAAATTTTTTTTAGCATCATTCCAAGAGGTGTTTTTATAACTAACACCATTTTATATCAATTTCAAAAAATAGCACCACTATTTAGGGTTTCTAGTGAATTTTTTAATTAATCCCAATCCTACCCTTGTCATTTTCTAACCCTAACTTCCTCTCCAATCCCCCCAGTCCTCTCCAACCCGCAAACCCTAGCCTCCTCCTCCCGGCCCTCCTCTCCAATCCCCGAAGCTCAGGCCTCCTCTACACCTCGCCCGAAACTCCAGCTCCCGGCCACTGCTCCTCCTCCTCCCGCCCCTCCTCTCCACCTCGCCCGAAGCTCTGGCCTCCTCTCCACCTCACTTGAAGCTTCGACGCCCAGCCGCTGCTCCTCCTCCTCTCGGCCTTCCTCTCCACCTCGCCCGAAGCTCCTACCGACTGCTGCTCCTCCCTCTCCTCTCTCGCCTGCCGCTCCTCCCGGTCCCAGGAAACTGTAGTAGTCTTCCTCAGAAAATCCAACCCTTTTCTTGCAATCTATTGAGTTTGAGTTACTCTCTTGAAATCACTAATCCTAGAAAAACAGTGCAACTTTCTTGTTTGGAAATTCATATGTAGTGTGCAAAATGGGGCAATGACCCCCTTAAATTAGGATAACTTCATTTGGTACACGCTACAATTGGAAGTACTACATAGCCTCATGAAAAGCACATTCAAATACCATAATATGTTCAAAAAATATATTCAGAGAGAGAGTGTGTGATGTTAAGAGACTGACATTCTATTTTGAAATCCCTGCCCTAATTGAAATCTGTGGAAATTTACTATTTAGAATACGACTGCTAGCAACATAAAACAGGCAGGTCCATCTGCAAGTCAGGTAAAAGACATGACAAATGAATTTGATACGTTAGATGATATATTGTATAGTGTACAGTCGTAATAGGAATGTATTGATGATTGCAGGATCAAGGCAACAAGAAGAGATATAAAACTCGTGCTGGGAAACGAACGAAGGCTCCCGTATGTCGCAGCCCCTACACTGACCCAGATCGTCATTTATGATGTGGTGTGATGTTAGGAAATGTTAGGAGCAGATATTTTGATATTTTGTTATGATTTTATGTTAAGATTGACCTACGCTGTACATATTGACCTTATATTATAGTGATACATTTGATATGCATGTCAAGATCATCCAGCTTATGTGCAGTGATGTTGGTATGAGATATCTTGTCAAATAGATAACTTGCTCTTGAAAATTTTAAATTAGGTCCCGAAAAATCTCCAATAGGTCCCGAAAAATCTAAAACTGGTCAAGAGAAATTCAAGATAGGTCCCGAAAATATTTATAAGCACTTTGGTCCCGAAAAATCTCCAATAGGTCCTGAAAAATCTGAAACTGGTCAAGAGAAATTCACGATAGGTCCCGCGAATGTAGATGGGTACTTTGGTCCCGAAAAATATCCAATATGTCCTGAAAAACCTGAAACTGGTCAAGAGAAATTCAAGATAGGTTCCGAAAATGTACATGGGCACTTTGGTCCCGAAAAATCTCCAATAGGTCCTGAAAAACCTGAAACTGGTCAAGAGAAATTCAAGATAGGTCCCGAAAATGTACATGGGCACTTTGGTCCCGAAAAATCTCCAATAGGTCCTGAAAAATCTGAAACTGGTCAAGAGAAATTCAAGATAGGTCCCAAAATTGTTTATGGGCACTTTGGTTCAAAGAATTTTAGAATTGGTCCCGAGAAAATCGAAACTGGTCAAGGAAAAGACACAGCTGGTTACGAAGTTACATGGATAGCGCAATTACAAGGATAATTTGGTCCACAAAATTTTTGGATAGGTCCCAAGAAAACATAAACTGATCTCGAAGTGACATACATAGTTTGCTACCAACAGTCATGAGAAAGTCATGTATGTGCTTCTTTTCTCACCGAGTACAAACTCCATATCTTCATCGTTTTCCACATCCATTTGATATGGAACATCACATCCTCCAATATTTGTCGAATGCAATTCCATTATAAATCGGCTATTGTCATGAGGAACAATGGACTGCACCTTTCTATACAACTCATCATATGAGATACTCATCGGGACAATTATGCCTTTAGACTTAATTTGACTCCTCGAATATCGACAACCTCCGTCAACTGTACACTCCCATTTTCTATTGAACATAATCACCACTCGGACGCGCTCCATGTTACCTATCCATTAACATGAACACAGGTCCTGAAAAATTATGAATAGGTCCCGATAAAGTCTAAATAGGTATTGATAAAGAGGTCCCAAAAAATTATGAATAGGTCCCGAGAAATCATGAATAGGTCCCAATAAAGTCCAAATAAGTACCAATAAACAGGTCCTGAAAAATTATGAATAGGTCACGAAAAATCATGAATAGGTCCCGACAAAGTCCAGATAAGTACCGATAAAGAGGTCCCGAAAATTTATGAATAGGTCCCGAAAATCATGAGTAGGTCCCGATAAAGTCTAAATAGGTACCAATAAACAGGTCCCGAAAAATTATCAATAGGTCCCGAAAAATCATGAATAAGTCCCGATAAAGTCTAAATAGGTCTCGGCAACTGGGACACTTTTCACTGGGACAATAACACAAAAATACCTCAACAAGCCTCGATACTTTTCACTAGGACAGTTAGGTAACGGTGACTGGGAGGTCGTCGTTGCTGCTGTTGCCGGTCTGATCGTCGCCGGTCACTGCACGTGCCGCCCGTGATGCTCCGGTCCCTACCTGCTGCCCGTGATGCTCCGGTGAGGCCACCGCTGACGCCCGTGCTCCGGTGAGGCCACCGTTGACGCTGACGCCCGTGCTCCGGCAAGGCCGTCGTTGACGCTGACGCCCGTGCTCCGGTGAGAGAGACGAGAGAACGGAGAGAGGAGAGAAAGGAGAGAGAAATAGAAAGGAGAGAAAGGAGAGAGAGAAAATGGAGGGAAAGGGCTGCAAATTTTAAAAATGGAAAAGAGCTCATAAGGGTATAATAGACTTTCACTACAAGGAGGTGCTAGTTTTTCAAATGTTTACAAAGTATTGTTACTCTTAAAATGAAGTAGAGTAGCAATTTTATTTTTGGCCATTAACACATTTTTTATTTTACTATCTAATTTGTATAATTGACATTGTCTAATTGAGTAAACCAACACTTTGGTCCTTAATATTTGAACGAGCTAACAGTTTAGTCCCCGTTCTTTTTTTGCCAACATTTAGACCCAAACATCCACTATTTTACCACCATTTTAGTTAATTCGTTAATCCACCATCAGAAATTCCTATGTGGCGTCCTATGTGGCACAAACTGTGTCAAAAATATAATTTTTTAACGCCACATAATCAAAACTATGTTGTTTTCAATAAATAAAAGTCATAATTACCATTTACCCATCATTGTTCATCAAATTTTCAGTTCATGTCATTTATCTAAAAAAAACCCTAACCATCAAAAGAGCCAACCTGTAGTTGCCGCGGCCACCCCACCCTCACCGGTCACGATACCTTCCTCGTCCTCAGTCTCACAAATTTGAGCAAAATGTTCCCTTGAAATTTTATCATAGTTCGGACAAAGGAACAACAATATTTGTCAGAGAAAGTATTGAATTATATTGTCTCAAACATTAATGCAGACTTTCCGCAAATAAAATGAGATTACAGCATGAAGAGTAACATATCCTCTCCACGCACACTTGAAGCCGTAGGGCACTTGCTTCCCACAATAGTTCAGGACCAAACTGAGCGATACGAGAACGTAAAGGTTGATACTGAGAATGTTTGCTCTAATGGCAGTGCAGAGACAAGTGGCAACTTCAAGATCTGCTAGCCTCGAGAACAGGCTGCAGCAGGGAATTAGGAGACATCCTTACGACTAAGTGGACCAAACCATTCATTAGGTTGGCGCATAGCTGAACGCTAGAGGAGGTAGGTGTGGTGGTGGCGGCGGCGGGGGCGACCACCGGTGGATTGTTTAGCTAAATAGTATGGGCGGAAAATTTGATCAATAATGGATGATAAAATGGTAATTATGACTTTTATTTATTGAAAACGAAGTCGTTTTGAGTATGTGGCATTAAAAAATTATATTTTGGACATTGTTAGTGCCACATAAGACGCCACATACGAATTTCTAGCGGTGGGTTAACGGATTGACTAAAATGACGGTAAAAGAGTGAATGTTTGGGTCTAAATGTTGGCAAAAAAAAAAGAACATGGACTAAATTATTGGCTCATTCAAACATTAAGGATCAAAGCGTAGGTTTACTCTTTTTTTGGGTTGGGGAAGATAGGAGAAGATGAAGGAAAATTATTTTGTAAAGTAAGATGAAGGAAAATTATTTAATTGATTAGGATATGTAGTTGTCTTTTTTTTATTTTTCTATTTTTATCTAAATTTTCTTTCTAACTTTATCTATTTTTAATATAATTTTTAAATTTTTGTATTGTTTTTTTCATTTTATCTGGGAGGTTTTTATAAATTACAAAAATGTCAATTTTTTATCTTTTTTATTTTTAAGAATTTTTATATAAAATTTATGGAAAATGATACAAGGAGAAGCCATATCAGCATCCCAGACACGTGGCGTCCATATCAAAGTCCCATATCAACTAATATTAATGTTGTTAGTAAGAAGTTGATGTAATGCACTAAAACGATACACTTTTGAAAAGTTTTATACCAAAATACGACGAAAAAAAGTTTTGTATCAACATGAAACATTTCGAAAAGGTTTTGTACCACTGGTGTAAATAACCCACAAATTCCCCCGATTATTGGATAGAAGAGCTCAATCCATGATCAAGAAAATACCAACCAACTAGATCTACAAATTGAATATAGTGAAATAAAATCTGGGGTTTAATAAATTATTGAAATTAGCTTCTTCTGACCATTAGCAATACTGCCAAGTATGTCGTTAACCTTTCAATTATTAATAATTAACTTACTTATAAATAATTAATATTCTTACTTCCGATAATTTAATTACAATTTTAGAATCACAACGGAACTATCATTGCAATTTATTTAACTTAGTATCGATATTCTGAAAAATAGAGAAATCATTTTGCCTAGTTACCAATTTAGTTCACCAGAAAGTCATCAATTATTAGTTGACACCCACAAATAAAAGCAAGAACGATTCATTTGATAGAATCATTTGATCAAGAAACATGTCAATCAAGTCCTCCTGACGTTTGTCATAGAGCAAATTAGATCAATAAATTTATCTTATTTGTCATTGATTGAAAATCAATATACTTAGAAGCATAAGCAGCTATTCAAAGAGGGCAGCTTATCTGCTACTTACCCTATTATAAGAAACCTTAACTTAAGAAGAACTTTACCTTCAAGAGTTAGCTAAAGCATTCTAATATGTGAAGCCCCGTAAAGAATCAAAGAGACAGAGGTGAGAAGAATTTAACAATTAAGAGGAGTAACTTATCAAAAAAAAAAAAACAATTAAGAGGAGTAAGGAAATACGGGAGAACTGATGGGAGGAGAAACGGGAAAAGGTACCGAGGTGGAATAAAAGATGAAAATGATAGAATGAGAGACTTGCCGGGAGTTAGGAAGAAGGCTTAAGTCAATATAATACATGCAGGTGATGAGGTGTCACTATCACAATGAGAGTAAAAAATAAGAGAGTGACTGAAGACATCTCCACATCCAAGCGGTGGGTTTGTTGGGCTTCTAAAAAGGCTTAATGGGCTTTATGGAGCCTTCGTGGGCTTTTTTGTCTTTTTATTTTTCTAACCCGGTCACTTTTTGTTCACTTTAATTTCTGGTTATCACAGCTAGGGGATTAACACTAATATACTCGTTTGTCACATTTTGATTGGTGTTTACTCATATCACGTGACGATGTAAGATCTCCTAAGAATTGGAATATTAGGTTTTCAAGAAGAGAAAGCAGATCGATTTGGTCAATCATTCTAAATTCTACGTTGTCAAGATAGAAACTCCAAACTGGACACTTAGGATGCAATAAATGCAGATAATAGTGTGGGAATTTGACAATTGACAGAAACAAATTATTTATAATCTAGATATTCTAGTTCGATTCTCACAATAAAAGTTATGTGCCCCTATATTTTCTTTATTTCTTATCCTTATATTAGACACATGAGTCTCCTTTTTCCCTGAAAAAAAAAAAGTCATTTTGCCCAATTTATGCCCACTGCAGGGGCAGAACAAGCAAACACAGTAGGCATTTCAAATGCAAAAGATCTCAAAATAAAATGTGGGAAATTGACAACTAACGAGAGCTACATAGACATGCAAGCTTTATCTAATTGCATTAGGGTTTCAAAGGAGCAACGTATCACTCGATTTAGATTCTTGGTATTGCCAGAGACAAAGATCCCATCAGTTAAAGCGAGCGCATCTTGCCAGAAGTATTTCGACATAGCTACACCTCCATAGTAGATGGGACGTCCTCGATGATGGAGTTCTACTGGAAGATTATAAAAGAATGGCGCTCTGATCGCTATGGCATGGCTGATGATGAAGTGTGGTGAGGAATTCAATGGTGGTTGTGGTAGTTCAAAGTTGTTTCTTGTGTTTTTTTCTCTAAATAAAAGCGTAACAATCGTAGGGGTGACTCGTCCTCACTACATAATATTTGGAATTTTGTATTCAACTGCGAAGATATAGGATGAAATGAGCAATTAGTACTAATGTCGATCTCGTCAATACAGCACTACCAAAGGCCTTGCTAGCACAATCTATGAAGTCAGTGCTAGCCAAGATTCAAGCTCAAAGAGCCCATTCTAGTAATTTTATGCTCAAAGAAACTCAAACCTGGACTTTAAACTTTAACAAACCGCATGAGAATATAATTTGGACCAGGGTGGTCAATTGAAATATCACGTTAACCAGTATAATTTTCCCTACCTATAGGTACCTGGGTCAATGAAAATTCCAGTTACATCCGACAATTCTCCAGCAACTAGCAGAATTATACATGTTCCCTTTTCACATATCAACTCTATCTACTATAGCTGGCATAAACTCATTTTCGGCAAAACGATCAAATATAGATAGTGTTTCCGACCAACGCTCGGACACATTGAATCGATTTACTATCCTTGGACCGGCAGTCCTTGACCTTGACCTCTCTATTGGCACAAACTAACTAGTTGATTTATCCAGCGAAAAGCTTAATCAACCGCCTCCACAGCGTAAACGTACCTTCACCATTTGATTTTTCATATTGTATGATTTTTGCCCCTACCCAATCAATTGTTAAGATCCCGGTAAATTCTTGTTCTTCATGGTTATGATTGGTAGGAAAGGATGAAACGGAACGGAACGGAACGGAATGGAACAATATCATCACAATGAAATGGAATGCAATGAAAAAGGAAATGGAAAGCTATTCTTTAGTTTGGTTACATTTTAATATCGAGGGAATGAAATCAAATATAGAAATTTAATTAATCAATTACGCCCTTGATACCTACTGGATCCAATTTATTCTTAGGACCTCGGTACACTATACGATAAATGAGGTATTTCAATAATAGAAAATATGAAACTTTAGATTGCGAAATAAGAAATTGATAAAAATAGAAAATGCTTGAAAAAAATTAAGAAATAATCAATAATGGAATGAATAATAAATGACAAAACAACAAAATAAAAAATTCTAATTCATAATAATTGGAAGACGGAAAAGAAAATGTAGAATGTTGAATTTTATCCAAAGTGTTTGATAATCATTGATCAAATGAACTTACAGGTTAGGCAAGGGTTATGGTGACAGCTCGGTTGGAGAACAACCGTGGAAAACAGACTAAAGTGAGAAGAGAATGACAATTTAAGAATTTATATTTTAGGTTATTCTATAATTTTGATGGAAAGTGAAAAAATAATTTTTTCGGTCTAAACCACTAGTATTCAGAAGTGTAATGGGCCCTGACTATTCCACTTTGAGCATGGAGGGCCCCTAAGGAATAAAACTCTCCTAAGGTAAATTATCTCTATTCACAGAATTCGAACACGAGACCTTACTTAAGAGGAAGAGGCGTCATACCACCTCAATTAATAATTTTGGATAGTGAAAAGTAATTTTGGTCATTAAAATTTTCGACATAAAAATTTAGGCGATGGAATACCAATTTCATGGGAGATCAGATGGAAATGGATTTTTGAAAATCTTGTGGGATGACCATTTCGCTGGAATAACGAGTCCAATGTTCATTTGCGTAGTAAAAAGAGGAAAGGAAATAGTGGTCGGAATGATTATTTCAATCCCATTCCATCTTGTCTTACTAGACATGCTATATGTTGCTCAAGAAATTCCTAGCTCGTCATCTCATCTCATCTCTATAGCTTGAGGAAGCACCTAAAATCTTTCTAAAGCAAATGGATCTTAAGTGTCGAGAGAGTCTTGTGTGTAACGGATATACTACATGATAGTGCTAACGTGGTGTCACGAGCTAATAGAATTTAGTTTTTTTATGATTTTTTAAATAAAACATAAAAGGAAACAATTTGATTGGCTCATAACACCACGTAAGTATTGTCACATGATATACCCATTACATACAAAACTTTCTCCCTTCTAACACGGCATATTATTTCTAGTTTTGTTTTTCGGTGAATACTTTTTTTAAGTTGGTTTTGCCTGTGTAACTTGGAGGTTCTTGTCTTGTTCCTCTGACGGTGGCTGGACTTAATTATATAACTGGGCTCCATTCAGCTTAGTTATAAAATAACTGAGCCTCAAAATGTAATGAAAATGGGCCGGATTAATTTTGGGCCACACTCAATGAAATTTGCCAGCCTAAGAAAAATATTTTAGCAAAGTTCTTCTCTCGCTGGACTAGCCTCTCTCTCTACCATTAACATCCCACAAACCCATAAATTCAAATAAATTTATATGTGAGGCACATTTGTGGGTGACATCATCAAGGGCTATGTGCTTAACAGCTCAAGGGTGAATCGAACCTCAAACCTTGTGGACTTTCTCACAAATCAAATGCACCTATTGGAAGTTAGGCAAGCTATTCTTATGAGGTGCTTTTTCAACCATGATAAAATTCTCTTGAGAAAAAGGACTTAGTATAATTAATACAACTCTTACCCAGTGATTTAAAAATCCTGAGTTCGATCTCCCAGTGAAACTTTTCTTACCCTTTTATCCCATGTTCCTTCTACTCTTTTTAAGCTTATGTGTTTCCTATGTAAAAAAAAAAAAAATCTCTTTGGTTATAGGTGGAAAAGTGAAACTGATGTATTTGGTACTTATGCTGGATTACTTTGAAAAATGAAAAGTTGGTTGTAATGTTTGGTAGGTACAGCTAATATAGTTGTAAGATTAGTTGTAATATAAGAATTTCACGTATTTCTAACACACAAACACTTTACCAACTACGATCTAAAGCTCATGTAATCTCGTATTATAAATTTATAATAAATTTTACAATCAAAATTGTAATCCGTCACGTAATATCCGGATTTTAACTAATCTTAAACACCATCTTAATTACTCCAACAAATAATATAAAATTATATATGTATTGTTACAATTTGAACGGAATTCTACGAATTTAAATTCATGTGCATGACATTGATTCCATTCATCGCATGACTCGTGGAATACAATGATAACTGCAGCTTCACTTGTCTTGGAACAGGAAAAAACAATGTCTCAACCTTCTGTCGTCCAGCAAAATGATTGAAGGATACATTGAGAAACAATAAGAAATATTAATGATTATAGCATGGAGTTACAAATGATTGTTTCTTGCTTACAGTTATAGTTATAGCTACCCTTTTTTTCTTATATGCACCCGACCCATAAAGTTCTTTGATCCTCCCTATTAAAGTAACTAGAGTTAGTCCTCGTGTTGCCGCAGGAAGAAAAAAAATTAAAGAAGATGACATGTTTTTAACAAATTAATAAGAAAAATGCAAGGCCAAGTCAAATCTAAAATACATAATTATGTTCACTTATCATTAATCTTCAAATCATCTCTGAATAAAAATGTGAAATATTACCTTTTCAAATTGTGTAAGTCTTGAACAAAGACAGACGTATATGCGTACACCATACTCTTTGTACTTGTCCTATTGAGCAAGAAAGAGATAGGAATTTAATGTTTTTATTTATAAATAATTATGTATTTATCATAATTATAGTAGTATGTCCAACTAAAGAAACATTATGAATGATAATATGGAAAATGCTAAATTGATATTTTTCTTATTTCATAACATTGACATGTTTATATAACTATTTCTTTTTTGAAATTGTATCATCTTATATAAAAATAATAAAAATACTGAAAATTTAACTTAAAAGATACTTTATAAAAATATTCCAGCTTAACCATCATTTAATCTCTCATATATAAGTTTTTTCGATCATAGAACATTCATCTAGAAAGAGACGGAAGAAATGGGTAAATGATGAGAAGAATGTAAATAAAGAAGGATTAAAATTTGTGAAAAATATGAGAAATAAAAAATTGAAGAAAAAGAGAAAAAAGATATTTGTTAAGAATTTGAGAGTCGAAAATTCACTTCACTCTCTCTAAGAGGGTTGAAAGTTGGAAATTCATCCTACTCTCCCTTAGAGGGTTATTGAAATCTTAGTTTACTATATCTATAAAATTTGGAATAAATAGCTCATTTAGCTCTATAAAATCAGTTCTCTTACACATTTCAGCTTGAATCATCGTTATCTCACTGACCTAAACTTCACTCCTTTAACAGAACTGTAAAAAAAAAATATTATGTTTCAATTTGAAATGATGAAACTGATTTCATAGGATGAATCAATCATTTTCTTTTTTTCCTTTTTGCTGAATAAATTAGTCATTTTTAATTTTATATGACCCAATTGCCAAACAGGACAAACATATAGGACTTTCTGTATATCTTCTAATAAAATTTTAATGATTAATATAAATTTTATCACATCAAGCACATTGTTAATAGCCGTTCACTCATTTAATCAGAAATATTTTGATACATTTCTTACATTTATCATACTAGGGGAGGGGAAAACTCTAATGGTACAAAAGTTTAGCTAATATTACAATATAGTACAAAACCTTTAAAAAGTTAACACTAATAGTACATAACGTTAATTATCTATTAATGCAGTCAGTGAATGCTCAACATGGTTCTTACGTGGTTGCTGACTTGAAAAAATGAATGATATAATAATATAAATTTAGAAAAAAAGCATTAATCGTATAAAAAATTTGGGTAATATTATAATATGGCACAAAATTTTCAAAAAATAATAGAATGATAGAAAATCTTCAAATATTTATTATTATTATTATTATATTTTATTATAAAAAAATATTATGTCCGTCCGTCTCCCTTTTTCCTTGCAATTCATTCTTTTTTCCCTTGTAATTTCATTTCAACATTTCACTTTTAAAGCACACAAACCACAATATCTTATGTCATGATCATCCACCCATCGACTTTGCAATAGCTACTTCATCTTGCCTTAAAGAGTTAGGAAACTGAAACCCTCGTGGTGAATTTGTAGAGGCCTAATGGCCGCTTTTCTTAGATGGTAAGTTGACATCCTTCAAAACTTATATAAGTTAAAAATTATTGTATTCAGTTTGTTGGGTGAAATGAACTAAGCATTTAGTGTTATTTTTGCCATTAAGGCTCGAATGTTTCATTCTTGATTTTTAGGCCCTTTTTTCTTAAATTGAGTCTTTTAATTCGCTGCTATATGCATTTTGCATATAAATGAAAACAAGTCACTATTAGTGGTTATGTGCCATTGGAAGCTTTAGAATTATCAACAAAATGCAACAGTAATAAAAATTTCAAGATTTTGTACTATTCTATAACGTTTAAAAATTTTATACCATATTATAATATCAACCAAAAAAATTTGTACCATTTATGGTTTTTTTTCTAATATTTTTGTTATCATATCATTCAATTTTTCAAGTCAACGGCCACGTAGAAATCACAGAATGGCCAACATTAGCAATTGCTAACAGAGGTAACAGATAATTAACAGTTTGTACCATCAGTATCAACTTTTCAAAGATTTTATACCATTTTATAACATTTTAAAGATTTTATACCATATTATAAGATTAATCAATTTTTTTATACTATTGGTACTTTTTCAGCTTTGGTACTATGGCATTGGAATTTCTTACTCACAGCTAGCGCATTTGTAGCTAGATGGATGATTTATATCGCATGACAAAAGATGCCATGTCTCTTCCTTAGAAGGGGGAGCACGAAACGATGATCCTGCGTGCTCAGTCCTCAAGAATTTATGTGTGTGTCTGTAAATATCATAATCATGTGTACACAGACATGACACCTATGGTCTCTATTAAATAATTTGCATGCTTCATGAATATATGCTTTTTGAATTTTCTTAACTAGGAGGAACCAAAAAAAAAACACACATAATCATTACTTTTGTAGTCTAGGGTTGTCGGCTTACTTAATAATATATTTAGCAGTTGGAATTATGAATGTTAAATCCTATGTCGATAAAATAAAAGAATAGTAATTAATTTATAACAGAATTGAATACCACCATTTGATAGTTTTGGCCTTTTAGGTAGAGCGGATTCAGTTTCTTATAAGATATACAAATAATAATATAACATATAAGCGCCCAATCACGGCAATCTTTGACATAAACTCGGACCCGTCTTCGATAATAGTCGCCTATTTCACTAACGATCCATTTACTACACACAATTTAACAATGAAATATTAATTTTACAACCCATCCTACGTACGGAGTATCATTGAGTACAAAAAGATATTAGTTTTATCGATATGTGTAAATTGATATAATTGATTGAAATATATGTGTGCATAGATAGAATCTTGATACTGATAGAATGTGAAATTTCATTGACAAAATAAAAAAAAAAAAGGGTAAAAGATACTTTTGCTACTTAACATTTCGGTTTATGTCATTTTCAGCATAAATATTTATTTTTTGTCATTTATGTCATCCATTTTTTTAAGTTTTTACTACCCTATTTCTTTGTTACTTTTTATCTAAAAAGGTATTTTTATCCAAAAAAAATTTAAATATAAATCTTTTATAAAAGTTAAAAATAAACAAATAAAGCAGGGAGTAAGGAGTATAGTGGGCTCATCCCGATTAAAAAAAGTGTTGGTACTCGTAAGTGTCTCTAAAATTAGGACCAATACTTACTTAGAGTGAGTCACGATTTTATAGTGATAATAGTCACCAATCAATTATCAATCGGGAATAAGTCTTAATTTTGGAGGGAATGTAGCCATCGGTGACACTCTACCGTTATTTTCCTTTTCATTTGTTTTTTCCTTATTTTTTCATTTTTTGAAAATTATTTTTATTAAAAATATTGTTTGAAAGGAATATGCTTTTTTTAATGAAAAAAATAACAGTAGAATCAAAGTAGCAAAATTTTGAAAAGTTGAGGATATGAATGTTGCGTAAATAATGCCCGCAAGTATATGTATCGCCAACAAGTAATACAGAGTGAGTAGAGTATCGTTCCCACGAGGACTCGTTCCAATTCACTACTAAGCACTA
>JAOYND010080572.1:0-10995 GCA_025802135.1 Lagerstroemia fauriei | reverse complement strand
GTGCTTCTAATGGTGATCGTCATTTCAAAAGGATGAAGCGAGGACGCCCAAATTCTAAGCAACGCAATCAAAAAATTTGTCATTTGTTCCCCTCGGTGCCTGAAACCTTGGTACATGCTCTACATTCCTTATAATCCTCATTCTTTTGATTTGTCCCTCTTATTTTATCGAAACTAACCTTCACCATTTAACAGGTCAACATTGACTTGGACATAGACAGCATGTTAGAGGGTGCCGAACTCTCGATTTCTAAACCATATCCCTCAAATTTAATTAAGAGAGAGGATAGCGAGGAGGATGTGGAGGTGAGAGCATCGCCCAATATACCACAAAATGGAAATGAAGTTATTCGCAGAGTTACGCCTCTACCAATTCAAGGTGCCAATACGTCAGCCATTGCAGTGAACTAGGACTTGCTTCAAGTTGCTCCCTCCGTGTCATGCAATGCTGCTCAAATTTCCACCTTCTTTGTGGACGATGTTATAGTGGCAGGCCATCGGTCTTTAGCTTCTTTGTTATGGGATAATATTCAGAAGAAACTTATTCATACCTCTCATGATAATGCGCTTTTAGTACACCATGAGATATTGAAGGTTCTAACATCCATTCAAGAACTCTTTTCTGTGGACTCATCTTCTGTGCGTACAGCTATCCAAGAATACTTAGACTACGCCAATCGCTTGGTGACGTTGGGAGCTTCACTAGGTTCTAAACCTTTGTTTAGTGAACATGCTGAGAGAGTAAAAGAAGTGGAAACTTGTCTTTCTCAACAAAGGGCATCTGAGGTGGAAGCGACTAAGCACCTGAAGACTCTCGTCACCGAGTATGATAACATGGCTTCAGAGCATGCCACTCTTCAAGGGAGACTAGAGCAGATACCCAAAGGAATGGACGATGCCAAACTGCTCATCCAAGAGGCATCCCAAGAGCTAGAAGCAACATAGTCTGAGATCTCTGTCACCGTCACCGAATTAGATACCGCTAAGAGTGCACCTTACGTGACTGAGTCTGATACTAACTCTTTACAAGAGCTATGTGATGCCGTACAAGCGAAGAAAATGATTCTGGAGAATTGGAAGCCATAGGTAGCTGAGTGCAACCTTGAGGACTTTTAGGCTTTCCTCTTTTTCTTGTTTTACCTCATGTAACTTTGCAGATTTCAGTAAAATGCATTTTGTTTCGCAACAGTCTTTTGAATTGTGCTAATAACCAGCTTCATAATGATCATCAATATTTTTTTCTTTCTTTTTTTTATGCGACTGAAGCTAAATTTCTCACACAATTTATCCATGGCTTTATTGTAAAATGGCTTTCCATTATCTATAACTGTACAACGAGGCACACCATATCTAAAAATGATATTCCCATGGATGAAGTTGACCACAGTTTCCTTCTTCACTTCACAAAATGGAGCAGCCTCCGCCCATTTAGAGAAGTAATCAGTAGCTGCTAGAATATATGCATGTCCACCGGATGACTTTGGTGTAAGTGGCCCAATGACAGCTAATCCCCATGCATCGAATGGCCATGAGGCAACTGTAGGATGTAATGGTTTTGGTGGTTGACGAATGAAGTTTGCATGGACTTGGCACGCTTGACATTTCTTTGCATAATCCATACAGTCCTTTACCATGGTCAGCCAGTAGTAACCCATCCTCTTGAGTTGGAAGTGGAGTTTCGAGCCAGATTGATGAGCACCACATATTTCAGAGTGAGCTTCCTCTAACGCCTTAGAAGCTTCATGGTTGCTAAGGCAACTTAGGAAGATACCATCAAATGATCGCCGATATAGGGTGCCCTTGTAGTAAATGAACCTAGGTGCTCGACGCTTTATGTCAGCTATACGCTTGAGGTTATCCAGTAATTTTCCATACTCCAAGTAATCGATCAGAGGTTGCCTCCAATCCTCCTCACTGATTTCATAAACTGACGTCGCAGAACACTCTTCTTCATTTGGTTCATCATATACTGGGGGAATAACAAATCTCTAACAGACCGGGATCTTTACTTTTCCCTCAATCAGTGAGAGAGCATATGCCAAGCTTGCAAGTGCAATAGCTTGCCTATTTGACTCCCTTGGTACATATGCTAAAGTGTAATACTCGAACCGTTGAAGGAGCTTGCTAGCATATCGAGCCAATGGGACCAACTCCGGCTTCTTGACCTCATATAATGAGAGGAGCTGATTTACCACTAGTTTAGAGTCACCAAAAATCTTGAGTTCTGCTACATTTTTCTCAATCACCATTTCGAGTCCAAGGATAAGTGCTTGGTACTCAGCGACGCTATTTGAGCATCTTTCAGTTAAGGGGAAGGCGTATGGCAACACGTCACCTTCTGGTGTGACAAATATTACTCCAGCCCCTGCGCCATATCGACTTGCTGCACATCAAAGTGCATCCTCCAAGGGGGTGTTTCCTCATCAGGCAAGTCATCTGAGAAATCCCAAGAGCCAGGAATCGGATGATCGGCAAGAAAATCTGCAAGAGCTTTTCTCTTTATGGCCTTTTGAGGCACATAGGTAATCTCAAGTCCTTGCAGTTGAAGCGCCCACTTCCCTACTCATCCTGAGAAATCTGATCTTGACATAATATATTTAAGAGGGCTCACCCTTGAGACGAGTCAAACTGAATGAGCTTGGAAGTAATGCTTTAATTTTTGTACAACGAAAATTAATGCTAAGAAAATTTTCTCAATGGTGAATAATTAATCTCCGCTATTGCTAAGGTTCGACTCAAGTAGTAAAGAGCGTTCTCCTTCTTCTCCTCATTTTCTTGTTCAAGAAAGACGCCCAACGAACGTTCTTGGGCGGAAATGTATAGTACTAAGGCTCGGCCAGGTAAGGGAGCTTGTAACACTGGCGGTTTGAGCAAGTACTCTTTTATGCTTAGAAATGCATTTTTGCATGCTTGGTCCCAGACAAACGCCACATCTTTCTTCATGAGACAATTAAATGGTTGACAATGCCCAGCAAGATTAGACATAAAGCGGCATATGTATGCCAACTTTCCTTGCAAACTCTTGAGCTCATGAAGGTTCTTTGGCTTAGGCATTTTCAAGATCGCATCGATCTTTTTCAGGGTCTATCTCGATCCCACGATGTCGTACAATGAACCCAAGAAACTTTCCAGATGTAATCCCAAATGCACACTTCAAGGGTTTCATCTTAAGTTGATATACGACGTAGATGGTCGAACACTTTGCCAAGGTCTGCCAAATGCCCTTCTCTTTTCTTGGACTTCACGACTAGATCATCAACATAACATTCAACCTGCGTGTGAAGCATGTCGTTAAATATCTTTTGCATGGCCCTTTGGTACGCTGCTCCGACATTCTTCAACCCAAATGGCATGACTCTATAACAATAATGCCTTTCGGAGTACAAAAAGCTGTCAACTCTTCATCCTTTGGGTCCGTGCGAATTTGGCTATAAGCTAACATCCCATCCATGAAGGAAAGGGCTTCATGGCCAGTTGTTGCATCAACCATAAGCTCTGTGATGGGTAACAGAAAATCATTCTTTGGACATGCATTGTTTGGGTCACGAAAATCTACACAGATTCGGATCTGGCCATTCTTTTTCTTTACAGGCACAATATTCGAAATCCATGTAGGATAAGGGACCTCTCTAATGAAACTAGCTTCGATCAACTTATCCACCTCAGTTGTTATTTGAGGAAGTAGGTTGGGATGATATTGTCTTTGAGCTTGTTTTACTGGTCGCACTCCATGTTTAACGGAGAGACGATGCACTGCAACTTTCGGATCCAACCTCGGCATCTCTTGGTAAGACCATGCAAAACCATCCTTGAACTCAGTCAGGAGTTTGACGTAAGCATCTTCTTCTTCTGGTCTTAGGCATGCACTGAGAAAAACTGGGCGTCGCTCTTCTTCTCTCCCCAAGTTGACTTCCTTCGGTTCATCAAAAGTGGTCTGCCCACCTTCCTCCAGGGCATTTGGAGCATCCTCTGCTTCTATTTGTTTGGTCTGGTAATGGTCAATTTCTCAAATGGTGACATGATTGGGTGATGTTATGTTGTCATCCTGGGCTTGTCCACACTCCTCTTTTGGTTTTGTCAACACCACTACTTGTGTGTTCGCTTTCAATGTCCTACCGACCGTCAATTCCAGTGTTAGATGCCTTTTCATCCTGGATGCGACAATACTCTGGATATCTATTGTTTCAGCAAGCAACTGAGTTGAGCAATGACTTGACACTCTTATTGTCTCCTTATCTTGATTTGATGGCAATGACGGTCATAGTCTTTGCTTAACGGACCTTCGGCCTCTCGAACCGCAGGTTTCTTCAGGTACTTCTCCTAGTCTGTCAAAAATCGATGATCGCTTGGAGCGTTTGCCTAAACGATCAAATAAAGAAGGCCTCGCAAATGATGCTAGTTCTTGCTCATCTTCATCCTTTGCGGAGATATAATTTGTTGGGGCCTTCCTTATGGGGAAGTGTATGGGTTCGGGTGGAGTATAACCTAAACCTGCTCGTGAATTTCCAACAGGATATCCTCGTTCCTTTAATGCAACCTGTGTCTTGGTCAATCCATGAGTATTTGAAGTGCTAGCACTTGTGGAAATTTATGATAAAGTTTGAATGTCTCGATCATACCGAGCCTTTGCTAGCAACTTGTATGCATTAGGATCAAATCCATCCTGACAGGTCATTGGAAGTGATCCTTGTATAATGCAAGAACCTTCCAAAGGCCGCCTAGATCCCTTCAAAGGTGGACTGGATGAACTAACTGCCTCAATCTTCGTAACGGGTAGATTTAATCCTTCCAGACCATTAGCCTTTAGCTCCTTACTCTATGTGAAAGGGGCCTCTCCCTCCTTCCTTTGAGTCTTTGGGATATATCGTAGGATGGGTATTGATTTTGTTTCCTCCATGATTGGCTTGTTTTCCTTCCTACTGCTCGGGGAAGCATCAGTCATTTTTGCTTTCTGTTTGGCTAATGGCTCAACTTGCTTTGAATTTACAGCACCATCGAGTTGTTGCAACTTGCCCTTACCTTTTGAAGGCAATGCGTGTCGTACCCATCCAGTCACTCTGCTTTGATGTAAAACTTTGCATCAGCAAAGTGAGCTTCAGCCTCCGTGAATGGTTTATCCTCTACCACGATAGTCTTTTGGCAGCCATCCTTAAAGTATTTGAAGCATTGATGAAGGGTGGATGGCACCACTCCATGCTCATGAATCCATGGTCGACCTAGGAGCAGGTTGTAAGTTGTCTTTGCGTCTATGATGTGGAAGAGCGAACTCGACTCCATGTCGTCAATCAGCAAGTCGACTTTTATCTTGCCGATAGCTCTTTGCCCCCCTTGATTGAAGCCTTGGATCATCAACCGACTCTCTAGGAGCTCATTCGATGTTACACCCAAATTTCTCATTGTACAGGCATAATGTTCATTGCTGAGCCGCCATCTATCAATATCTGATTTACTCTATGCCCCGGGATATAGTCGGCCACAAAGAGCGGTCGATTATGTGACTCAATTCTGAGAACAAGATCTTCATCGGTGAAGGTTATTGCTTCCAAATAATCTGCCTTGGGACTAGAATGAGAGGTATCGACCTCATTTTCCTCTTTATTCTCATCACTAACAATCTAATTGCAAGAGGATAAAGGAGCCATGACATTTTGCAACTTTTCCGAGAGAAAGTCCCATGGCGTGATCGGGACTCTTGCCTTTTGGTAGAAATGGTCCTCAATCTCACTAAGTGCCTCACACTTCCTTTTAGATACTATCTTATTTTTCTTCTTAATCACCTTGGATCGAGCCTTCAATCCCTTCGATGCTCCCCGAGAAGCCTTCCTTCGAGTTTTCGAAGTACTAAACATCTTACGTGAGATTTGTCTTTGAGGTCGTGCAGTTTTTACCAGCCTATTCAACGAATGTCTTTGAGAACCTAGTGATTCATTTAACCCACGCTTCGAGGCTTTCCTCCTTCTTGTAACGAGGACCCACCCATCTTCCTCAACTTCAGCTCGGTCCACTGCAACATGTGCGAGGGGGCTCATGTCTATTGCTTTGGCCTTTGCCTTTGTAGAGAGTCTTGCAGAATCAATTATGTGCAAAGGATAGGAACAAGCAACCTCAATTGGGATAGGCTCGAGGCTCCCAAATTTGATAGTTGGTGCAGGCGAATCTTCAAGTTCATCAAGAACGGAGACAGTGTTGCTCGTGGTCACATTGTCTTCAAAGGCAATCTTTCCTTGACGTGCTAAGTCCATAATCTTTTCCTTTAGGACAAAGCATTTTTGTACTGGATGACTAATTAAACGATGATATTTGCAATAGTTCGGGTTGTTCGTGCGACTAGCCTGTTGCGGACGCTTCATTTCGGGTAACTCGATGAGCTTCAATTTAAGCAAGTGCTCAAGCATTCCTAGAACGTCACAGTCTGGAAAGGGATATGTTTTATTCTGCAACTCCTCTAACATGGGCTTTGTCTTTGTCCTTTGTTCAGTTGAGGGTGCATTTTCTTCCTTCTTTTTCTTCCATGAGATCTTAACCGGGTCAATATTCACGGTCAGGGCTTGTTTGCTGTCCTGCTTAGCAGTAGGCTTGCCCACCTTCTTCATGTCTTGGCGCTCCTTTATTTTGCCAAGCTCAGGTACAGGCGGCCCTTGAGCACCACTGGTCTTGATACTCAACTCCATGTCGTGTGCACGAGTGGCCAGTTCCTCGAAGGTATGGGGCTTAATCCCTTGCAGAATATAGCGGAGCCCCCACTGCATTCCTTGAATGCACATGTCTGTGGCAGAAGTCGCGGACAAATGGTCCTTGCAATTGAGGCTCAGATTCCTCCACCTCTGGATGTAGTCCATGACCAGTTTGTCTTTTAGCTGGCATGTAGATGTGAGTTGGATCATGCTCACTGTACGTATGGTGCTGTAAAACCTATTTAAGAATTCTCGTTCGAGTTGGTCCCAACTGTCAATGGAGCCAGGTTTGAGATCTGTGTACCACTCAAATGCATTCCCCTTTAACGAGCGAACGAACTGCTTCAACTAATAGGTCTCCCTCAGTTCCCGCATTATTACAAGTTTCGACAAAATGGGCAACATGCTGCCTTGGGTTGCCCTTGCCATCGAATGGCTGGAACTTCGGTGGCTAATAATTGGCGGGCATCTTCAACAAGTCAATTCGCCAAGTGTACGGCTTGATGTAAGTTGTCAGTGACATGTTGTTAGCCTACACCTAGCCTTTGAGGGCTTTGTTAATGATCTCTTGCAACTGATCTGCCGAGATGGTACCATCAGCAGCAACACACAGGGTTCTTGTCGATGTTACTACCTTCATATCAGTTGCAACAGCAGCAGAAGCCTAGTCTTGTGCAGCAGAAGCTTGTTCTTGTGTAGTGGTAATGTAGTGTATCCGTCGGCACCGATACCCTTGGAGTAGCAGCAATAGTTTCCGACACATGCACCTATCTGGAGGCATTGTTTTGTACTTGACTTGATTCCTCCATAGCCTCAAACCTGTTCATTAGGTAAACGATCTGTGAATTGCGCTCCTGAATTATCTTCATGAGTCCTTCTAGCGTTCTAGCCATAATGGAGACTTGTTCTTTCAATGATGACGTATTCGTCACCATTGAAGGGAGCACCCTCAGTTTGCCAAAGTTCTTTTCTTTAGTAGCATGTTTTTGAGGTGAAGGAAGGGCAGAACCATCGTTGCTCTCATAGCCCTCTATATCAGTTGCAAAATCCTCTTTCGATGCGTTTTCCTCCTCCTGCGGAGAGTGATGAGCCAACACATTTTCAATGAGTGCAGGAACATCAATATCTTCTTCTTGCCTCATAGAGATTGATGAAGCACCAGGAGCGTTCGTCCCAAAAATGGGATTAGACTTCATTGTTACAGCAGCATGTGCCGCTTCCTGCTTGGTTTTGCTCCTAGTATTCACCTTCAGCTGAGTGTCCAGGTTGAGGTCAACAACATCATTGTCAGCACGAGACTTCTCCTTTGCGTCAATGATGACGAGCTTCCTAGGGGCCATGGCAGCGTCTCATCCTTGAGTTCAAAAGAGAGATGAGAGGTAGAGATGGTCCCACCGGGGGTGTCAGAAATTTGTACGCAAAAAATTTCGTGTCCGAGAATTAAGACAAGAAATAAATGCGACAAATATATCGTGTATTAATTTAATGGGTACAGTATCTCCGAAGGAAAATCTATAAAGGAAAGTACAAAAAATATCCTCTGATTCTCTTTCAAGTATGACTCGATTCGATGAGGGAAGTAGCGTGTCTCGACCAAGCGCTGAAATAGCTTATTCTTGGTAGAGGGCTGATTGCAGAGCCAACGGGGCCTGTGGGCTTGATCCGCTAGATTCGGCTTGTAACTCGGACGAGGGCTTTGAACAGCTTGATCCCGATCGAGGTGGAAACATGGGAGTATATAGGCTTAATCCGATGAGTCCGAGTTGAAGTCTTCTGGGTCTTCAGTTCGACAGAGCTTCAAGAGGATTTGGAGGAACTCGATGCAAGCAGAGCTTCTCCAAGTCTTCACACGTCTCTTCTTTGTCTTTTTTCTTCCGTCCTCAACTATGAAGAGGAACCCTCTATTTATAGAGGAAAGGAAGGTTGTGACAATCCTCGTACTTTAATCTGATTGGCCAGTTAGAATCGATCTAGACCGTCCATCTTGATTGCAATAGATAATTACCTAATTTTACTCCTAGGTAATATCCATCAACAGAAATTATATATCCTTGGGTATTTCTTTCCGTGTATAAATATCCAATGAATATATTTCTTAGTGTAGCTGACGTGTTTGATTTATTTTTAACTTATCCGAAACAATAGTGCCATACTTAATTAGGCATCTAATATATCGGATATATGAGGTGGCAATTGGAATTGGCTGTCAATTTTTGAATATTACAACAACATTATATTTGCTAGTTGCAGCATTGCCTTTACGGCCTTAAGCAAGCCCCCGGAACCTAGTTTCAACATCCTAACAACTTTTTTCAGAACTGTAGCTTTGTTAGCTCTCAGCCGGACCATTCTCTCTTCATACTATGAAGTTCATCCTATATGATTTATCTTCTCGTGTATGTCGATGATATTACCTTAACAAGAACGTTGGATGCTCCCTTTGATACTCTTCTAACTGCCTCAACAGCGAATTTACAATGAAGGACCTCGGACATCTTCACATCCTCTTGGCAGGGAGGCTCACTCTTACTCTACTGGTTTATATATCACTCAACGCAAGAACATCCATGACATTCTTTAGCGCACCTCCATGCTTGGGTTGAAGCCACTTCCTCTCTAGTGGGATCCAAGTTATCTGTTCTTGATAGAGACCCACTTGATGATCCTTCTCTATATTGTAGCACTGTCGGGAGTCTTCAGTACCTCTCCCTCACAAAACTTGACATTGCATATGCGGTTAATCAGGTCTGTCAATTCATGCATCGGCCCTCCACTATCCATTGGCTTACTGTTAAACACATCCTTCGTTATCTTAAAGGAACCATTAACTACGAGCTTCATTTTCACACCAGCTCCTCCTTTGCCCTACATGGTTTCTCGGATGTTGATTGGACTTCAATGCATGGGGCTACCGGTCAACTGCTGACTTTGCGGGCTTTCTCATTATTTTCTGCTAATTATTAACACATGCGAATATTTAATTAATACTACAACTCATTAATTATAATTAGAAATACATTTTTATTCCTTTACCTCATACAAAAATTTAATGTCTAATATTACTCATTAATTCTAGCAGGTGACGGAAATTTACAAAATTAACAAATATTCGAGATTTTCGGTGTCCACCGTCTAATATTAAAAAATTTAACAGAATCCTAGCTGATCCAAGTTCTAGTTTGATTGCTCTGCTTAAGGGCAAACCTCTTTAATTTACTAAATTTTTTCATTTATACAATTTGAATATTAAACGTTATTTAAGGGAAGAGGAGTATCGAATTATCATATTTATTGTTTATTTGTTTATTAAATAAATTTCGGTATTTAATGACTCCGAGACTTCTAAAATGGATGGATGCTCATCGCATGGAGATGAGTGCAGTGCAGCAGAGATCAAGATGATTCATCTCTCTCCCACAAACCCGATTAACTACAATGGCTCATTTATCTGCATGCTCCGGGTCCACGTGAGCCTTGCGTTTTTAATGCTCCCTTTGATACTCTTCTGACTGCCTCAACAGCGAATTTACAATGAAGGACCTCGGGCATCTTCACATCTTCTTGGCAGGGAGGCCCACTCTTACCCTAGTGGTTTATATATCACTCAACGCAAGTACAACCATGACATTCTTGAGCGCACCTCAAGCAAGCTACTTCCTCTCCAGTGGGATCCAAGTTAATTGTTCTTGATAGAGACCCACTCGATGATCCTTCTCTATATTGCAGCACTGTCGGGAGTCTTCCGTACCTCTCCCTCACAAAACTTGAGATTGCATATGCGGTTAATCAGGTCTGTATATTCATGCATCGACCCTCCACTATCCATTGGCTTACTGTTAAACACATCCTTCGTTATCTTAAAGGAACCATTAACTACGGGCTTCATTTTCACACTGGCACCTCCTTTGCCCTACATGGTTTCTCGGATACTGATTGGACATGCAATCCTGATGATGGTCTATCAGTCAGTGGATTCATTAGCAATTTGGGCTCAAATCCGATATCCTGGAGTTCTAAAAAGCAACATACGGTAGCTTGCTCAATTACTAAATCGGAATATAAAAGCCTTGCCAATGTTATGTCCAAAACACTATGGCTGCAATCTCTCTTGCACGAGCTAGGTTTTAACTTACGTCGTGCTCCGACACTTCGGTGTGATAATTTATCTGCGATCCATCTCACTACAAACTCAATCTTTCATGCACGAACTAAGCACATTGAAATCAACTATCACTTCGTTCGGGAGCGATTTATGCAGTGTCACTTGAATATTCAGTTCATTGGTTCTGCTGATCAGCTTGCCGATGCTCTCACCAAGGGAC
>JAOYND010080365.1:0-11006 GCA_025802135.1 Lagerstroemia fauriei | reverse complement strand
GGTTCTTTTAGTAACTCGTTCAAAAGCAACTGGACAAGCTCGTTACCATGAAGAGGAAGAGAAAAGCGTGGATATCCCTACTGGAATTGTTACTTGGATTCTCAGGTAATGTTATGTGTAGGTTCACATTGTAATAAAATTTCTATTGCATTTATCTTGGTTGTTCAGTGCAAGTTTGAATTAGGAAGAGTGAGGCTTATTAATTTTGATCGATTAAGCTCCAGATCTTGTGTTAATTTCTTTCTCAGGTTTGAGTAGTGTCAGATAGGAAGAAAAATTCTGCTCTGTATAATTTCTTCTGTGTATATCAATCGTGTAAATCAGATGGAGCGATGTATACTTAGCTGGTTCAATGTAATTTGGCAGTTTTCTATTTTTGTTCTCGATCCTTGTTCTTATTACTTATTGGTCCTTGAGGTTACGAAAGATGGTTAGTTTGATCCTTTGAAGGCGGATTAGCAATTTTTTTATCATTGAAAAGGAGGGTAGCAATAGTGGCGATCGAGCCGCTCTCCGCTTTCTAATATTTGGGCTTTTGTGCTCAATTGCAAAAATATCAGATAAGTATAATAACCAGTACTTATGTTGGCTCAATCAATGTAGCACCGTCAAGTGTCTAATATAGTTCAAATAAGTTAGTGTCTGCCTACGAATGCCCAAAATCGATGAGACAACATTGCATGTCCTCAATAATTGGATGGGCGATGCTTTTTCTTTTTGTCCTTCTCGGTACATACTTTGTATCCAAAAATTTAATGGATTCTAACTAATTTATGTTAGAGTTACGTCGGTCTATTAAGGAGTAGATTTTTCCCAATTATAAATTTTTTCATTTATATGAATTTAGTAAGTTGCTAGATGTTGTAGGCCTGGAGGGGACTCTTTGTTGCCATGACCGATGGTTGAACATATATGTGACAATCTATGGAGACTGTAAAAGGCTTTTCGTGTGAGTGCTGAGTCAGTCCTACAGTAGAATGGCCTGTCGAGTACTGGAATGGATTTGGAAAAAATAGATTCATCCTCGTAGGAACGGATGAAAGTGAATATTGATGGGTCATGTGTTATTAAAAAACAACACAACCATAATATGTTATTATTTTGCTGCTAGAACACATTACAAAACGAACATATACGTTGCGAACAGTCACAACATCACTACAATTACAAGTTGGGAGTATAAAGTTGGAGAGATTCACAATAGATAATTGACGGTTTGTAACATTAGTGTTAACTTTTTAAAAATTTTACACCATTATATAATATTTTTTGTATCATATTATAATATTACTCTATCTTTTTGTACCATTGATGCTTTTTTCTTGAGTATTTGATTGTCATGTCATCCGATTTTTTCATGTCGAGAACCACATAGGATCAAGTGAGCAATTGTTGACGGCATCAACAGATAATTGACAATTTGGACCATCGGTCTCAACTTTCTGAATATTTTATACTATTTTGAAGATTTTGTATCATGTTATAATATTATTCAAACTTTTCTTTTTTACCTTAGGTACTTTTTCCCCATTTTCCCTATCTATGATGGTGTCAAGGGAAGAACTAAGATAAATACAAATCATATATATATATATATGTTCATATGGTTTGACCTCTTAATTATGAATGAACAAAATCCACATTTGGAAGTATTTCATCCGTTAATTTACGGACTCGACTTGAACTAAGGTTTACCCATTGATTTTGAAATATTGGGTGGTGCATGATGAAGAAAGACAATTCAACCAAGCTATAAAGGCAATAATTGAACTTTAAAATGTGTAGTAGAATACTAGAAATAAAAGTAACAAATTAGCCCACATATAGAGGCAATATTCGTTTATAGTACTTTTTAAATCATTACATTCACAATAACTCAATATTTTCAAATATATAATAAGAACAATTTATTTAGTCTTGCAAGTGTTGCAGTCTCAGAGCTATGTAAGTCACAATACACTAGAGTGGGGGTATGACATCCCAACAAATGCTATTCTATATGTAATTAACAGTTCTAGACTAGGATACAAGTAGGAAGCACATTTCCTCGTTGAAACAAAGGCAACTCGCTCTAATATACCATGGCTTGCGAAATAAAATGATATATAAGAAATATCTTCATGCAGGTACAAGGATAGAAAGATTGGCTCGAACTTGGTTCATATCAATCTAATCTACATATCCATAAGTTTCTCTACAACAAGTACAGTCGAGCATGTCAAAACTCTTTGCTCAAGAAAGTTTCACAGATAACAAGTCAATTTCTATCATCTCATTCATTACTTTAAAATTGAGGAAATTGAAGAAATCATTCAACTTAATATTGTTATGAATATCTAGTAGTCAAGGTCAATGTTTAAATAAGGGATGCGGCAATTGTATAGAAAAGGGGACTGGAACAAAATAGAGAGGTCAAGGAAATGAATGGACAAACCACGAATAATTAGCTTGTTCTTTCAATATGTTATGAAAATAAAGTTGAAATATGCATGTTGTTATTGCATAACGATAGTCTTATGGTTCCCTATGCTTGTTTACATGCAACAAGAATAGAAAATAGAATCCTTAAAGTACAAGAAGGACAATGTATTTAGTGTGACAGAAGATTAGGATAAAAATACTACTTTAGTATATATGATCTAACAAAGCTGGAACATTTGTTACTCCTAACAAAGCTGTAATCATTGGTAGAACAACACTTCTATTTACTGCTGTATAAATACAAATAAAATAAAGAAATACTGCTATTTCAATATGTACTGATATATTGTGAAGAAATAAAAAATATTACATGAGCTCAAAGTAGAGCAACAATAAAGATGACAACAACAGACAAAGAGACTAATTAAGATATTATTAAAACTATGCACAAGACCAGTTAATGCCATATTATAATTCAATATTGCACAATAATAAGGAAATTAACATTGACAAGATGGCATCTTTCTCACTAAGAGTTGTCTTAAGAAATGACAACTCATTGGATCTCAAAGATAAAACTTTATAACAATCAAACTCTTAACAGATTCCAACTTTCTCGATCATGGCAAAATTATCAAAATATGATATGGCTGTATGAGAAATTTTACAACTTAGAATACAACATATCCATTTTCTGAACCAGACTTGATTTTTGCTCGAAGAAGATGATCGGCACTGAGATGGGTATATAAAAAATGTTGAACTATATATGCACATTGAGTACCCTTTCTACCGCTTGTTCCACTTATAAAACATAACATATAATGCAACCAAATCAAGGAGGCCTACTTTGAATATCAAAGTACAGAAAGAAATATAGCATATATGATATAGATTATGGTCACAGGTGTAATTTAGATTAGGACTTAAAGCTCAGATGTACTATCTAGATAAATTTTATCGAGTAAAAAAATTGACGTAACCCTTGAATTCCCCAACACCCTGACATTACATTGAAAATATAAAGAGAAAAAGGACAATCAAGGGAATGAACAATCACCTGAAAGAGCGCAAAACTTACCCAAAACAATACAACTATCTTCTCAATTAAACTTCCAGTTGTCTCCCGTATGCATATTCAATTTTAAAATCTACACCATCACTAGTCATAATAGCAGTAATCTTTTAAAATGGGATATTCTTCAAGCCACTGGGAATTGATTCATTACGATGAATTTATTTAAAAGAGTTGTCAAGTTTCTTTGCAACTTAATAAACATTTTATAATCTTATATTATTCTCTGAATAAAATCAAGCTACTTTCTCTAATAAACATAAATATGGCAAGATATGTATTTTTCCATGCAATAGTGCACATGTGCGTGTAGTGTGTACAGGCACAATTTTGAATACTTCATCAAGTCTCTTTTAATATGTAAGGCCCACAAGATATGCTAATAGTAAATTAATGCCCTTTTCTCATACTTTGTCTACATTAGATAAGAACTTTGATATCACATCATTGGTGTAACTAAGATATTCACAAGGCATGTGCCAGTGCAACTTCAGAGACCAGATGACAAATAAGACATAAATCACATAATAACCAAGATCCATAAATTATGAGAATCCATAAAAGCACTTGAAGAAATTCAAGGTCCAATCAAAGGCAACAAAACATAAGCAGAATCTCATGTCCAAACAAGGAAAAATGACGTAATCATGAAATATGTGAGAAAATATTAAGACCATACCCTGGTTGAAGAGTCAATAATAGTTCTCATTAGAAGAAAAGCTCAAATGAATGTTACGACCTACATTCAATAAGGAAAGAATCATTTAACCAATTGGGAACACCTGAGGCATTCGACTGACCTTGATCAAGAAAAATTCACTGTTGGAATAATGGCACGATTGACATGAATAAATGTGTGAATGAGAACTTGTTTCTCATATAATTAGAGGAAATTGTATAGGATTAAAATCTCATATAAATACGGGTTAAGATCGTCTGCTTGGGAGTGTTGATGAATGCCCTATTGAATTTGCATGTGATCTACCAACACAAATGATCATTTCCTCTTCAATCCCATTTTTACCCATTTGTTTCTCATCAATTTGTCAATGAGTTAATTCATTATGGAAAATTAGCCGATGACCAACGAGTGGCTTTATGGGCAATGATTAGAGACAACCATTAGCCCATTAAATGTCTTCAATTCACCATCCATGCACGCTCTATAGATATGTAGCACAAATGGAGAATAGAGGTACAAGAGAGAAAGAGGAGAGGAGGAATGCAAAAGGAAAAACTTCCTTCTCCATAAATAAGTTGATTTTGTGCCATTTGACTGATAATCTTCGTCTTCTCTATAATATTAGTTTTACAAAATATTCTTCTCTTTATTTTGTCATGCATTGTTTTCGATAGTGTTCAGTTTTGGTTTGGTTCACAGAGAGATAGAAGTTCGGTGCTGACTTATGCTCTACCCTCCTTTTATCATGGGAGACAGACGTCCAGGTATCCTCAGCATGACTGAGAGGGGACGAATTTGTTTTAAGGAAATTGTGACACTGTCAATACTGTGGCTAAGGGCTCAATCTCAGCCCCTGTTGTACCTCTTGGAGTTTCTGTTGGCATGTCTACTACAGTTCCACTGAACCATAGTGAAAAACTTGATAAGTTCAATAGGTTGAACTTTAAGAGGTGGCAACAAAAGATGTTCTATCTGACCACCTTGAATTTTTTGAGATTCTTGACTGAGGAAGCTCCAAAGGTTTTGGAAGGGGAATCGAATGCCAAGGCTCTGCATGCGATGGAAGCCTGGAATCATTTAGATTTTCTATGTAGAAATTACATTTTGAGCGGTCCGCACGATTCGTTGTATAATGTATATTGTACGTTTAAGACAGTGAAAACCCTATGGGAATCCTTGGACCAGAAATATAAGATAGAGGATGCCGATACAAAGAAGCACGTAGTCGGACAGTTCCTCAATATAAAATGGTGGATTCCAAAATAGTAATCAGTCATGTGTAAGAAATTCAGGTGATCTTGCGTGACTTCATGCTGAAGGCATGGTATGAGTGAAACCTTTCAAGTGGCTGCTATCATTGAGAAACTGCCACCCGGATGGAAGGATTTCAAGATCTACCTTAAGCACAGGTGAAAGGAGATGACATTGGAGGACCTGATTGTTAGACTTCGAATTGAAGAAGGCAACAGAGGATCTGAACGGCTCACCCCTACTAGTACTAAGGTAAACGTGGTGGAGCATGGGCAACGTGCAAAGCCCAAAAGAAACGAGGCCAAGCTCGGGTCGAAAGGAGGCATTTCCAAAAATAAGTTTCAAGAAAAATGCTTCAATTGTGATAATAAAGGTCACAGGTATTTGGACTGATGACTTCCGAAAAAGAACCCGGAGGTAGACGTGGTTGATGTGATTGCCCAAGACATGTCAGATATAAATTTTTCAGCTGTAGTTTCTTAGGTGGATATGGTCGGTCCAATCCATAGGAGTGGTGGATTGATTTTGGAGCTACTCGACATGTTTCCTCCAGTATGAGTCTCTTCACAACCTTTAAGCTGGTTAATGAAGGGACGATCTTCATGGGAAACTCGGCCTCTTCATTGTTGAAAGGAAAGATGGTGTTGAAAATGACCTTCAAAAAATTACTGGCTTTGAACAACGTGTTGTACGTTACGAAAATCTGGAAGAATTAGGTGTTAGGCTCACTGCTAAATGAATACACATTCAAGATGGTATTTGAGTTAGACAAAGTAATTTTGTCAAAGTCTAGAATGTTTGTGGGCAAGGGCTATATGAGAGATTGATTTTTTAAGCTCAATGTAATCACAGTTATCAATAAAGTTGATAATGCTTCTGCTTACTTGCTTGAGTTTTTTAGTATGTGGTATGGTAGACTAAGACATGTTAATTATGATTCAATGCAAAGATTAATTAACATGGAACACATACCGAAATTCCAAACTAAATTAAATCACAAATGTAAAATTTGTGTTGAGGCAAAATTAACGAGGTCATCATTTCAATCAACTAAAAGAAACACTAAACCACTTGAGCTAATTCATAGTGATGTTTGTGACTTGAAATTTGTACAAACGAGAGGTGGTAATAAATATTTTATTACCTTCATTGATGATAGCACAAAATACTGCTATGTGTTTTTGCTCAATAGTAAAGATGAAGCCTTGAGTAAATTTATTCTTTACAAAAATGAAGTTGAGAATCAACTTATGAGAGGATAAGAGATTGAGCAGTGATAGAGGCAACGAGTATGAAACACCTTTTGGTGATTTCTTTGAAGAACATAAAATCGTCCATGAAGTAATTGCACTCTACTCACCTCAATCAAACAGTGTTGCGGAACAAACGAATCACACATTGAAAGAAATGATGAACGCGTTGCTTTTAAGTTCAGGGTTACTCGAGAACATGTGGGTCGAGAACATGTGGGGGGAAGCTATATTGACTAGTAACTACCTTTTGAATGAGGTACCTCGAAAGAAAGAGGAAAAGACCCCATATAAATTAAGGCATGTTAAGAGACCATCCTACAAACACTTATGAGTGTGTGGTGCCTTGCAAAAGTGTCTATTCCAACACCGAAAAAGGTAAAGATAGGTCCTAAAATGGTGGACTATGTCTTTATATGCTATGTACATAACAGTAATGCATATCGATTCCTTGTGTATGAATCAAAGCATCATTCTTTGAAGATATATTTTCGTATAGATCCAATGAGGGATCAAGCTCATCAAAGCGAATTTCTAAAAGGGCAATTAACCTAACTGCGCTTGTACTTTACCGAATTTCCACTTTTAGCATGAACCTTTTCGCGTGACCTAGGAAGGCACGAACTTTAAAATGTTTGTTTTGTTTAGCACCCCGTCTATTTTCCGTCAAAACTAATGGACTGTCCTATGAGGCACACTTACGTGGCAAAGGACGGCTGATGTGGCTGTGCCACGTTAAATACATTTAAGAAAATATCGAGTTTACCCATTAATACTCTTCATTAATTTAAACGCACGTTAATTACTCGATTTAATCGGTTTTAAATTTTCAAATTTATTTATTAAATGAAGAATAGGTTTGAACTGGGTACTCTGAACCTTTGGTATAATACAGGTTCTAGGAAGCTGTAAGGACATTTAGGGGAAGAAGAAGATAAAATTATAAAATTATTACTGATAATTTTAAATTAATGAATAATATTAAAGGGTAAACTTGACATTTTCTTGGACATATTTGACGTGGCATAGCCACACATCCGTCTTTTGCCACGTAAACATGCCACGTAGGACAGTCAGTTAGTTTTGATGGAAAAATAGATGGCGTGCTAAACGGGACAAACGTTTGAAAGTTTGTGTCTTCCTCGGTCACGCAAAAAAGTTCTTGCTAAAAGTGAGAATTCGGTCAAAGTACACAATTAGGTTATTAGCCCTTTCTAATACTATGAATGAAGGAAATCATGATTTGGAATACGGTCCTATCATGAAGGTGAATTAAGACGCAGTAAGAGGGCAAGAGTGGAAAAGTTATTTGAAAATGATTTTCTAACTTATTTGTTAGAAAAGGAGTCATAGACTTATGAAGAAGCCGTGACTTCTTCTGAAGGACCTCTTTGGAAGGAGAAAATATTTGCAGAATCATACTTGGGAATTAGTGAATCTTCCTCCCGGCTATAAACCTTTGGGATCCAAGTGGATCTTTAAAAGGAAAATGAGAGTAGATGACTCAATTGATAAGTATAAGGCCTGACTTGTAATTAAAGGATACAAGTAATGAGAAGGCCTTGATTACTTTGACACTTATTCTCCAGTGACGAGAATAAATTCCATTAGGATGATACCAACAATTGCGACATTGCGTAATTTGGAGGTACATCAAGTGGATACGAAAATAGTTTTGTTAAGTGGTGACTTAGATGAAGAAATTTACATGAAACAGCCTCAGGTCTTATGATTCTAGGAAATAAAAAGAAAGTCTATAAATTGATGAAATCATTGTATGATTGAAACAAGCACCAAAGCAATGGCATGAAAAATTTGACAATACAATGATTTCCAATGGTTTAAAGATCAATGAGTGTGACACATGTGTATACATAGAAGAGGCAGGAAATGTTTATGTAATTTTATGCCTATATGTGGATGATATACTCATTGTTAGTAGTATGAGAGAATCATCAAATCTACCAAAAACATGTTGAATTCAAAATTTGACATGAAAGACATGGGCCTTACAGATGTGATTTTAGGGTTAAAATCACAAGAACATCAAAAGGACTAGTCTTAGACTAGTCGCATTATGTGGATAAAATTCTTGAGAAATTTAACAAGAATGATCATGATGTCTCTAGAACAACATACAAGTCTCCATCTATCAAAAAAATAGAGGGGAGAGTATTTCACAGGTGCAATACTCAAGTGTCATTAGGAGCCTAATATATCTAATAAATTGTAATAGACCAGACATTGCTTACATGGTTAGTAGATTGAGTAGATATATGAGCAACCCGATTGCTAACCATTCGAAGGCAATAATGAGAGTATTAAGGTACCTAAGATATACTCGGGATTATGGCTTACTGTTCGCGATTTCAGAATCGGAATACGCAAGTGTACGTGTCAAAACAAGTAATATAGTGATGAGATCGAGTGTCGTATCCACAAAGACCTAACTTCAAAATCCAACTATTTATTAAAATTAAAACAATCACCCTTATTCAAACAATCAAAAATTGAGGTCAAATAAATAGAAGAAATCAACAAATAAATCAAATTATGAGAATTTAGATTATGGAAACCTAAAGATCACAATTTACCCTATTTGTTACTCAATTCCAATCTATCTCTATTTATGCCGCCAATTAATTAATGTTACTAACCTAGGGTTTGATTCTCACCTTATGCAACTCTCGCTTATAGTAAGACTGTGCTTTCAATCGTGCTAACCTACTCTATCTCTAGGTGATCAATCACGTGAGAGCCCTTTAAGTTCCAACCCTAATAGGGTAACTAGGGTGATAAGGTATATCTCTATCCTTCTCACTAATAATCCTGTCTCTCGATACTAATTAACCTAAGTTATATTTTACTTGGATTAATCTAATATTCCTCTCTCGAGTTCAATTAGATTTCCACTTCAATCTAATTGTTGATCAGGCAATTAAGTTGCATTAAGAACGGTAATAATATAAGTAACACAATTAATCAACAAATATAATTGAGAAAAATACGAAATTAAAATAAACAACTAGGTTTCATTGGTCACCTTAGGATGAAATGCTTAGTTCATGATAAAAATAAAGTCAAATAATATCAAGAATAAAGAAGACATCATTTGAAGAATAACAGAGAAAGGAAGAAACAAATGATGCAAACTAATTTGGCGTCTCCACTCGAGTCGGATCTTTAGAGTCTTGATCTTCCATCTTGCGTTCAACAATGACTTCTTCCTCTACTCTCAATTGTGCTCAGCTAAGGATGAAAAGATGCTTTTACTCTAATTTCCTCCTCTTTAACTAGAGATATTTTTCTTTCCTAATATCTCTCGAGATAATATTCTATCCAAATCTCTGTTCCCAAAAATCTCTCAAAAAATATCTCTAATAATAGAATGAAAAATATTCCGATTTTCTTGCAAACATCTTCAAGGATCTTCAACGATTCTTCATCATTCAGCATGATCTTGGTATCCTACAAATCAGGGAAACTTGATATTCCCGTATCCAGCAGATTCTAGTGAGTGTCATGATATCATGTTGCGACAATGTGGAACAGAGCAGAACAAAATGCAATCTGTTCTAATTTGTTATGACACAGTGTCATGACATTGCTGACAGCATCTAATAATTGATTTCCTCCTTATCTTCTCGGGTCCTGATTCACAAGTAATGTAAAATAATCCCGACTCAGTGTCTTACATCAAAAGCACCCTTGGGAACAAGATAATATCAAAAAGGAGACCAATGAGCATTATACCTAAAATAAATATAAAATTGACTTCAACTCGAGATTTCACAATCATTTACTATTCAAAAGTGAGTTAATAACACTATTTTTCCTAGAGTTATCACTTACACTGTACCAGATATCTAGTGGTACTTGAAGGGTACAGTGATGCGAACTGGATATCCAATATAAAGGACTTATAATCTACTGGCGGATATGTATTCACATTAGCTGGAGCGGTTGTGTCGTGGAAATTCTCGAAAAAAACTGTGATAGCTCAATCCACAATGGAATCTAAATTTATTGCATTAGATAAATGTCGAGAAGAGGCTGAATGATTACATCATTTCCTTAAGGATATCCCGAAATGGAAAAAACCGGTGCCACCAATTTGTATTCATTGCGATAATCAATTGGTTATGGGAAAAACCGATGCTAAAGGATTGTGAATCCCTCTGAATTCCTCTAAATCCCTCCGAATAATTTACCCAAACAAGGGATTGTATAATTCCTCCAAATCCATTCCTTCCAAATCCCTCCAAATACCTCAATCAAAACAAACTATAAGCCCTAGATTAATAAAATAGTAGGATTATTTGCATGG
>JAOYND010080155.1:0-11007 GCA_025802135.1 Lagerstroemia fauriei | reverse complement strand
TCGTCCGGATGCATGGATATTTGATTGTAGCCGGAGTACGCGTCCATGAAGCTGAGGAGGTCATGGCCGGCCGTGGCGTCCACCAATTGGTCTATCCGGGGGAGCGAGTAGGCGTCCTTAGGGCATGCCTTGTTGAGGTCCGTGTAGTCCACGCACATCCTCCATTTTCCGCTTGGCTTTCGCACTAGGTTGACGTTTGCTACCCAGGTTTGGAAGCGGACCTCCTCAATGAATTCGGCGGCGAAGAGCCGATCAAGCTCTTTTCGGACCGCCTCACGACGCTCGGCCCCCATAGATCGCCGCTTCTGCACGACAGGTTTGGCGCGAGGATTGACCGCGAGGTGGTGCGTAATGACCCCAGGGTCAATACCAGGCATGTCTGTGAGGGTCCAAGCGAACACATCAGAAAACTCACGCAATAATGCCACTAAGTTTTCCTTACACGTTGGGGTCAAGTCCGCTCCGATTTTGACTTTGTGCGTCGGGGTGAGCAGGACTTCCTCCAGTTCTCCCATTGGCGTAGAGCGCTCGGCCTCCTCGCGGGAATCTGGCTCGATCTGGAGCGACGATCGGAAGCGCACCTCTCTCAATGCCGTCAGGTGGCACCGCTTGGCGGTCTGGTGGCTGCCACAAACCTCTCCGGTCCCTCGGGGGGTAGGGAACTTCATCATCTGGTGGTATGTGGAGGGTATCGCCCTCAGAGCGTTCAGGGTTGGCCACCCCATGATGGCGTTGTAGGTTGGTGAGACTTTGACCACCAGGAAGTTGGTCATGCAGCACGAGGTTTTGTCGCTGTCCCCTAACGTAAAAGGTAGGGAGATGGCGCCGTGGGGGTAGACCGTCCCTCCATTGAAACCGACAAGGGGCGCGTCGACAGGGGTTAGCTTGGCGTCTGTAAAGCCCATTTTCAAGAAGGCGTCGTAGTACAGGACGTCAACGGAGCTTCCGTTGTCAACGAGGATTCTTCTTACCTTGAATCCCCCAACGTTGGCCGTGATCACCAAGGCCTCGTCTGCTGCTGAGGGGGGCATGGACTGGGCGTCTTTCTCTATGAATGTGATGGAGTAATCCCGGTCGTGCCCCAGGTATTGCATTTCGCCGGCCGTCCTCTTCCCTTTGGCGGTCGGCCCTCCTATGATCACATGGATCGTTCCTCGGCTCTCCTACTGCGACCGGTCTCGGGCTGCTGGCCTCCTCCTCTCTTCCTGCACGGGAAGCGCGCGCGGTTCGCTCTGGTCCCGGCGCCAAGTGTTACTGGTGCGTGGGCGCTGGACGTATTCGCCTAGCTGTCCCTCCTGGACCAGCCGCTCGATCTCAGACTTTAGCTATCTGCACTCTTCGGTGTCATGCCCCGCTGCCCTGTGGTAGCGGCAGTACTTGCTTACGTCGGGTCCCAGCGTTCCCTTCGTTTTAAGGGGGGCCTTTATCAAGCGCCGCTTCTCTCCCTCGGCCAAGACTACTGCTCGCGGGGCCAACAGGGCGGTGAACTTTTCCCGCTTGTTGTCCCGAGGGCCACGGTCATCCTGCCTTCCAGCAGGGGCTTCCTTACGCTTCACCTCCTTCCTCCTCCAGTCCATTTCTTCTATGGCCATGAAGCGCTGGGTCCGCGCGGCCAAGTCGGCGAAGTCGCTTGGCGGGTCGATGATGAGGTTCTTAACAAACTCGTCATCTCGGAGGCCGCGCTGGAACGCCGCCATTTTTTCCTTCGGGGTCAAGTCTTCCAATTTGGCCGCGACTTTGATGAAGCGCTCATACCACTGGCGGAGGGGTTCCCTGTTGCGTTGCTGCGTCTCGAAGAGCTCCATCGGCGTGCGTTTTATCCGAAGGGATCCGGCGAAGTGCTCTAGGAACCTATCCTTTAATGACGCGAAGCTTGCGATAGACCCCAGGTCCAGGGAGTAGAACTAGTCGGCTGCGAGGCCTTTGAGCATCCCGGGGAAGAGGGGGCACTGGATCTCATTGGTGGCTCCTCTTCCCAGCAGCGAGTTGACGTGGGTGCGCAAGTGGTCCCGAGGGTCCGTCCTGCCGTCGTAAGCGGTGATTTAGGGCACTCGGAACTTGTAGGGGATGGTCACAGCCTGGATCTCCGCGAAGAAAGGGCTAGTGACGTCTTCCTCTGCGGCGGGGAGATCATAGCGTCGGCTATTGTTTGCCTCCATTGCCTTAGCCACGCGGTCCTCCACCATTCTTTGCACTTCTCGGGCAGTCACGTTGTTGCCGGCCTGGGTGATGCCATCTTGGCTGGGGGAGGGCGCTAAGCGCGAGCTCATCGCGGCCTTGGCTGGGGCAGCACCCATGGTATCGCCGGCGCCTTCTTGCCGCTCCCCCTGATGTCGTGACACGGCCGCCTCTACAAGGGAGGCAACGCGACGCTCGATGAGCTGCTCCACGGCCCGCCTTGTGTCGATTGGCAGAGCTTCGAGGATCGCATCTGGCCCCTGGTTCGCACGAGAGCCGGCGGCAGCTAGGTCGGTAACCAGTGGGGGGGGTTGTGGGGTGGTGCGTGAGGCAGGGATGGGAGGGATGGGAGGTTGCGAGCAGAGCTGGCTCCTACTCGGTTGCTGCGAGTTCGGGCCATGGCTTTTTGTTCAATTTCCCACAGACAGTGCCAAATGTTGAGTTCGGGAAATGTGGAACGAGAAAGATAGTGATTGAGCAATGTAAAGTGTGTGTGATTTTTCATATATCCGGTGTTCTTGAGTACATGTGGTATATATATACACAGGGGGAATGACAATTAGTTAGCTTAATTCCCTGGATTAGGAGATCCCGGGGCATGGGCGCTGCAGAGTTTGTGGCCAGACTCAGTAGCGTGGGCTCTGTCAGAGTGGGTGGTTAGAGGTATGGGCGCCCCTGTGGGCTTGATGTGCGGCGCTCCTTGCCAGAGGGCTTCACAGGTTGGGCCAAGTTTCTCCGTGGGCCGCTATGGGCCCACCGCGTGCGGGGACGTGGATCTCCAGCCGAGGCCCATCACCATTGATCAGCTCCCTCAAATCTTCTAGTATCCCTTCTCTCGTTGATTAACATATCGATTGAGAGACATGTTGGTTTAACCCAAAGTTATGATTATTGTCTTTCAACATAAAATGGAAGTTTAGAAAAAGAATGATTATTACTTTTTGGATTCAAATTACCTTTGGCATTTTGGCAAGTTTCAACTTTGAGGATTAGAGCTAGGTTGAGGAAGAGGAAGGGAAGAAGACTGTAATGTAGTGATACTGCAACGGAGGAAGGCTACTAATAAAAGAAAAATTGCATGTAAGGGAAAAATCATCCTTCCACTAATTTGAATTGATGTAAACTGTTCACCGGAGGATACGGCGACATAATTACTGCAGTAATCCTCTGACATACCTATAAATATCACAAATAATTATTGATGTAATCATTTCAATTTACGGCTTCTCTCTCTTCATTTACTACTTTCTTTCTATATGTATTCCGATAGACTTTAGTGTAGGAGGGGCAAATCACATTGTAAAACCCTCCCTTGGCTTTCCTTCTTGATTTCAGGTATCTCGGACCAGTTCAAGGCATATTGGCTCTCAACCGCTCCCCAGGCCTCTTCTACCCCTCTTCTTCATATAAATCATAATAGCTAAACCAAAGTGTCTGACAATTAAAATATGAAGACTAAATTGATGGCTTTCAAAGTTTCATATCAAATTGATGGTCAACTACAAGTTTGAGAACCAAATTGATGGTTTACTTATTATATTTTTAAAATTTTGACCATTCATAATTTGCCATTTGGCATATGGACCCAAAAAGCAGTCGTCGCACTATTCGCATTAGCGTACATAAACAATGTTATAACGTTAACGTTTGGACAAAATTGACCGATAAAATTAAATAGTGAGGACTAAATTGATGATTAGCTGCAACTTTGAGAACTAAAATGATGGTTTACTCATACAGAAACTATTGAAAATTAAACATTGTATCAAATAGATAATTAAAAGAATTCTAGAATATAATAAATATGGGTACAACTAACCATTACTTTAGGAAGTTATGTGAATATAAGTCCAATTTCTCATGGTCGATTAACAAATTTTAAATGATATTAGAGTAGATTTATAATAATAAATATGATCTCGGTCTATAAGTGTAACAAGTTCGACATTATTTGGTCAAATTTTCTTATTTTTCTATTCATATGTAGATAAAAAATGCATATCAGTAATAAAAATTGAATGCCAACATATCACGCCAGTAATTAATTAAAAATTATAACTGTATTAACTCTATGACATTTTGCTGTTATCGAAAGTCGTGACAAAGCGGAAAATTTTGTTAAATGATATGATTTAATCGACCATTTATCCTTGTATTTACCGGACCGGAGATTCACCTTATTATAAAATGCTTAGCTCGATATACGTTACTTTTAGTATTAAGAAAATACTGCCAAGCGAGCCAAAAGCGGCACTCACGATCTTCAGCTCGATCGCATATATTCAAGCGCAATATTTGGCTTTTATGAGCTAATTTTTATTTTATATATAGAAACTTGACCACACCCTAATAAAGACTGTCAAATTGATAATTTCATAAAATGAATAATTTTTTAAACTAGTTACTGTCTATGTTGAATTATTTAATGTTGTCAGGCTGCCAGCGGACCATTAGCAAAGTCGGCGATTGGGTCGTGAGGAGACTGTCGGATTTCTGGGCTTACTTCATGAGAGACTACCAGAGACGGGTCCGGGTTTAAGGCGGTGATTGCTATGGTTAGACGCTCATATATTGTATTATTTATAGTAGTGGGTCTTACAAGAGATTGAGCTCGATTCCGCCTAAAAATCTAAGCTATTAAGTGGTGGTATTCAGTTATATTACAAATTCAAATTTCTTCTTCAACCTAGTCGATGTGAGACTTAACTCTCGACATCCGCTCTCACGGAACAACATGTTCACACTTCACACATGCCATTAAACACCCGCCCTTAACAACTGACATCGAGCCATGTATTTCTTTTTCAGTCTCAAGCAAATGGAACAAAACTACCACAAGGCGGGCCTTCTCTTCCGTCCTCAAGCTAACATGCGAGTTGGATTTTTTCTCCTTACTCGATAAACTGACCACGAGCATAGCATTTTTCTTCTGGTCTCAGGTTTAGCAGACCATGAGTTCCACACTCGTGCCTAGCATGGTGTGAGTTTAAGATTGATCCGCTCTGATACCATATAATTTTTATATAATGTGGAGGGAAGTAAGGAGAAGAGATAGAAAACGTGGTGGCTTGAAAGCCGAGTTCACGGGAGTACCAAATATTTCTTTGTTGTCGAATAGTAGCAAAAAAACAAATAATGCATAACTAAGCAATAAACTAGAAATTCACATAGTTTAGATTTTTTTTAATGACAAGGAATTAAACATTAAGGATAAATTTGTCTTTTGAGTCTGATTTAAAGGGTGCGCGACATGCCGCATATTAATAATCTTTAGACTGATGAATCTTTGATTTCCTTGCAAATACCTTGTCATGTTGCTGTAAGGTGCACTATCTCACCTTCTAACACCCACACAATTTACTAGTTATTCAACTGGCTATATTGACTTGAGGGTCGGAAAGTTGAGTCATGCTGCCACCCCCTTTTTCGTGTTTCAAGTTAGGTGCCCGACATGCTCATAGAGATGCACTCGAGTCAATATCATAGAAGGCCTGTAACCGACGTTAGTTTTTTCGAATTTAAGGACACGAGAAATTTTACTGACGAAATCTAAAGCTCGTGAAAGATATCGTTACAGTAAACCATTTCATGCAATCATTCAATCAATTGAATATTTGATAAATTTAAAAACAGCAAAAGGGTCATTGTCGGTTGTCATACATGCCTTTATAATATAGTTGAAAATTACATATATAGTATATTTCCTTTAAGAAATGTTTCATAATGATATATTTTTTTTCGTTACAATTCAGTACATTTCCTTTATAGAATATTTTATAATGGTACATTTCCTTTTTTTTCGTTATAATTTAGTATACTTCCTTTCAAAATTATTACAGTTTACTACAAAATATCAAACTACTGTTAACACCGTCAATACTGTTTAGCATCGGTACAACATTAAAGTCGTGTCCATATCAAATCGCCACGGCATCAAACATTGACGGTGTTAACGACAATTTGACGTTTTGTAGGACACTATAACAATTTTGAAAGAAAATGCACTAAACTGTAAAAAAAAAAAAAAAGTACCATTATGAAACATTCTATAAAGGAAATGTACTGAAATGTAACGAAAAAAATATATCATTATAAAATATTCTTTAAAGGAAATGAACCATCTGTACATTTTTCCCTTTAATATAATATACTGTAAATGTTCCTTGTACAGTACAGAATGCACAACCTGGTACGGCTTCCTTGGAGCAACGCATGCTTGAACTTCTACCCAAAAAAATAAAATAAAATAAAAGACGTTTGAATTGAACGGCTCTGCGTGATGAAAGCAGTGGAAATTGCCCCCAATCTTTTTAAAATTCAATTATTGCAATAATTCAGTCCGGGAATCACTAAAAAATATAAGCATATATTAACCAAAATTACAATTAAGTGCATTATTAGTCTCTACTTACGGAGACGAAGTCTAAGGAAGGAGCCTCACTTTGTTAATTACTAGATTCAGTCTGTGCGTTGCTGCAGGAAAAAAAAGGTTAAAAAAGATTACACGTGTATAAAAAATTAATAAGAGAAATGTAAAAACCAAGTCAAATTTAAGACATATAGTTTTGTTCACTTATCATTAATCATCCAATCATCCCTGAATAAAATGTCATATATTACTTTTTAATTCAAATTGTATAAGTTTTGAAGAAAGAAAGACGTATATGCGTGTACCATACTCTTTGTACTCGCCCTATGGAGCAAGAAAGTTATCGGAATTTAATGTTTTTATTTATAAATAATTAAGTGTTTATCATAATTATAGTAATATGTCCAATTTAAGAAACATTATGAATGATAATATACAAAATCACCAAATTGATGTTCTTTTTTTTTTGTAATATTGACATGTTTATATAACTATACTTTTTTAAAATTGCATCCTCTTATATAAAAATAATAGAAATGCTAAAAATTTAGCTTAAAAGATTCTTTATAAATAGACAATGTTTTTCGATTTTATACTATTATTTCATCTCTTATATATAAATTTTTTCAATCATAGAGTGTTCATCTAGAAAGATATGGAAGAAATGGTAAATGATGAGAAAAATGTAAATAAAGAAGTATTAAACTTTGTGGGAATTATTAGAAATAAAAAAATTGAGAAGAAAGAGAAAAAAGATCTCTGTCAAGGGTTTGAGATTAGGAAATTCACCCTACTCTCCCTTAAAGGGTTGAAAGTAGAAAATTCATCTAACTCTCCCTTAAAGGGTTGTTGAAACCTAATTTTACTATGTAAGTATATAGATTATTAGCAAATAATCATAATAATTATACCAACATGAGCTGTTTAAGTTGATTCAATGTCTCGAAAAAGTCTCCATTGCATAAGATATACCACGCGATAATACTGATATGATCCAACCAATTAGTATTCAACATTTATTAGATTTTTTTATATTTTTTCAAACTTTTAAGATTTAATAATTATAGTTGTTTAGGTGATTATATATCAAATTTCGATTTGGACGGATATACTACTGGAGACTTTCTTCGGTGTTCTTACTCTTTAAATAAATTATCAGATTCTAGTATTATAAATGGATAGAATTTATGATTATGAAAATTTTATCCCTTATTAGTAGATCAAGTCAATATGAATTTCGACTGATTAAGACCAATTGAATTTATGAATATCAGGCCTCCAAGAGGGCAGCCTAACTGGTAAGCTAACACCAAGCAGTATGCCAGCAAATGGGTTCGAACCTCTCGGAGGACGGTATCTGGGGATTAATGGCGGGCCCCAGGCCGTATAATACACCGTCCGGTGGACTAGTCGGGAATCGTTGTCGCTCCGGCGGCCGGCCCGGACACCATCGATATAAAAACAAAAAGAATTTATGAATATCAGATATATCCATAAAAAATGTAATAATAATAATAATAATAATAATTTTCCTATATGATTAGATAGATCGTGCTTAGAGCTTTTTGTTCATCCCTTGCATTATTAGCTTTCTCGAGCCAACCTTCGTGCTCAAAGATGTTCCACCTTATCCACGAGAGTTGGGTTGACATTTTTCGACTCTCTTTTTCCTTTAAATAAAATCTCATGTTAACTTACTGGTTGGATGGAGTTCACATGTCGATTTAGGATAAAAATAACAAAAGAAAAAAAAAGTTGAGGACCAAATCTATACAAAAAAAAATGGTTTAGGATGTGAATGACACGAGAAGAACCAATCGACGAAAATTATTTAGCCATTCTACTTAGACATGTAGCATCCAAAGAACCAGGGGTGGTAATTCTGGCAAGCCCCAATCTTAAAGGGTTTGGTCAGCACCATCATATAAGAAGTGGATCTAATAATGTCTCGAACATGACACTTCATTTTTATTGCACTACCTGACCCAATAAAATGATAATAATTTTCAAGCATTTTGATATTTTTGTTTAAGGAAAAGTATTTTTATATTATTATTATTATATTAATTTATCATTTCTAGTGATATCGGACTTCAAGCCGAATTTAACTGGCACAGGCCTGGCATGATACTTCATTCATACCCGGACCAGCACGATTCAATAATGCTCGATCTAATAATCCTTGGTCCAAGCACCGATCTTATCGTGTCATATGTAGGTCGGACCCAAAATTGTCAGCCCTACGAAGTACCACTCATAGGAGGAAAAATGAGCTTGTTAATATGTAGAGAGTGGGCCATAAATTGTGCTTAGTCAAAGGATGGATGCATGCACTTGCATGGATCAATTTCATAGTTACATGTTTTTGGAGCTGCTCTAGCTATTCGCTTTTTCGATTTATTATAATATTAGGGATAAAAGGGTCAATTTGATTTTTTTTTTCTTTTCAATTTTATTTTCTTTTCACTGCACGTATTTTTTAAATTCACCTAAATTGGAGAAGTGAGAAAATTGATTTTTGAAAGAATTTGAATTAATACGATATACCTTTAAATTTCTCCTAAATGTTTTACCAAATAAAGATTGCACTTCAAATTCCATCAATGCCCTGTGCAAACAACCCCTTAATTAAATAACAATTCCTTTCCCCCTGAATTAATACTTAGAGAAAAGATTATTTTTGTCAGTTAGATTAAAAAATAATATTTAAAAAGAAAAGAAATTAAATTAATTGAACCGACCCCCATGAAAAACAGACGACACCCGCCACTTACGCCACATGACGGTTCACTATAAGTCCTCGCACGTGTCGTCCTATAATTGATTGGGGAGAATTTTTTTTATTCTTGACCGACTTTTCTTAATGCTAATGAAAGCTGGAGTAAATATTCAGATTATAATATATAATGAATTCGTTGTATATATCTCTTTTAGATTTTAACTCGTATAAAACTTTCACAGTTTTTGATATTCAAACTTTACACGTGTTAAGATGTAAACAGTGATCTATACAACGAATTCGTTATGCATCACACATAGAATATTTACTCATGAAAGCAGAGCCGATGCCCCATTATCACCTCAATTTAGTATTAAAGAGACACCAATAAGAATTGAGTGGTTCATTAGTAGCCGATGTACTATTATGAAAATTAAGATTTCGAATTCGAATTTTTGTGAATGGATACAACTCATACGAGAAATGTTTTATCCCTTCGAATTAAATTAATGAGGGACCTATAAAACTCATGCGTGCTAGCGGCGTAGACTAAAAAGAGATTGTCGATTCGACGCTCGCTAATTGAATTTCCAATCTTCTTCCTATTCAGTCTAGGTCCTTAATCCTTATATGCAACCGATATAAGGAGAGAGGTGAACTCTATTCCGTAATCTTTCCCCTCCTGTCTCTTGGATTTCCTTCTTTTTATATATAGGAAAATATTAAAATCGATATTAGTTGGTTAATACATCTCCTCACAAAAGTAAAAATTTCGAGTAATGTAAATAAAAAAATTTTACGATTATAAAAATTTTTCCCGTCACTAACTCTACCTTACTTAACTCAAATCAGTTAACCCTATTAAATTTCTTGAAAAAAAAACTATTACAGCCACCGAAAAATATCATTTTTTTCTATAAAAAAAATGGGGTCGTAATAGTGGCAATCTAGCCACTCTCCTGTTACACAATATTTGGAATTTAGTATTTAACTGTCAATATAGCAGATGAGCTGAACAATGATACTATTTGTATTAAGAAAGAACGGGATGATAATAGTGGAAATTGTATATATTTGTCATTTTTTACAGTTGAGTTCTATATATTTGAAAATGACTATTATATTCCTATAAGATTAGTTCCGTTATACTTTTAGTTTGAATCGTCACTATTTTACAGATGTAGATTTCACTCCGTTAACGGAATTTTTAATAGATCAGTGACGATTCGGATTGAAAATGTAACAGAACTGATCTTATATGATTGAATCAGTTATTTTCAAGTTTATAGTACTCATTTATAAAAAATGATAAATATATACTGTTTCAAATATTTTTTTCCAAAAAAGGAACTCACCCTCAGTCAATGTCTCTTTTCCATTAAAAAAGCCCAAATAATTCCAAATTATTATAACCTTTACAAGAAATTGAATGGTCAGGTGTACATGTCTACATGTAATTACTTTCTCCCCTTTAAATAGCCCTCCACTTCCAAGGGCACACACCAGCAAGAACTCCACATTACAACCCAAACATCCTCAAACCAGACCGTTACCTCCTCCTCGACGTTCGTTGAAGATGACAAACTTGTCACGCATACGTAGAAAAGTGCAGTACCTCTGCAATGTCTGGTGGCCGAAACTCGGTTGTCTGTACACATCCATCCGATTCCTCTCCTTCCGCCTGTACCGATCCCTCTTCCTCCGCACCAACTCCTTCCTCCTCCAAGTCATCTACTTCGTC
>JAOYND010079731.1:0-11012 GCA_025802135.1 Lagerstroemia fauriei | reverse complement strand
TTCTCGCAGCCTGTCTCTCTCCGGTCACCATCCAAGAGGCCACCTCTGAACCACAGAAGGTAAAATAGTGATCAAACCTTCCATCGCTACATGAGCTGAGAATTCCATGGCTGCGAGGGTTGATCATAAGATGTATATAAACTTACGGAGAAACGCGGCAATTCCACAACCAACCGCCAAGAACACGAACTTGAGAGATATCTGAAATGTTCGGTAGAAATTATCGATTGCTGGCCCACTGATAAACTGGGATCGTAACATACAAATATAGGTAACATCACAAGCATGTCCTACCTTAGAGACAACATGGACTACGTTTCCATTGTTCTGGTTCCTTCCGAAAGAATCTATCAGCTCCCCGAACAAGATGGTCATGAGGGGCATACCAAGTCCATTTCCAACTGCACCAACTGTCCCGATGATCATGAGGAAAACATCGGCCTTATCCGCGAAGGAGAACAGCTTGTGGAAGGGAACCCTGTTAGCCTTCTCATCTCCTTTGCCTGTGTTGTCCTCAGGACTCTTCGACGTGGTGGCAACCTTCTCCTGTGCTCCCGAAACATCGCTGCTTACACCATTCTCCATGGCCATGGCCAGTTCTGCGAAATCGACCCCTCGAACAACTGGTCTGACACGGAAACTGTAATATCCCTACCTGCCAGAGACAGAAAGAGATTTGTTGGACCAGCTCATGGAAGAAAATAGTTGAAGTACGTCAAGATTTTCATGGAAGAACTTGCAATCTAAACTCATGAACAGAGCTGACTGACAAAGATACCATAAACTATTGGCTGATGATCTCTTTGTTTTAATCCAATTGGCGTTCACTAGTTTATGAAACTTTTTGCTTGCAGAATATTCTACTCATGATTAGATCATGGACTTATTACATACACAGCAGACAGAGGGAACCCAATATAAACAATTCCCAAGTGCTCGATTGATCAAGCAGTTGCAGGACATGAGCAGAGTCAATCAAAGAACAGAGCTCGGGATTTAAAACTTCTTGACCTGAACTCGTGACAAAGTTCTCTTTTTTATGGCAGAGACGAGAACCTGCAACTCCAGCTCTTGCTTCCACGGAAGTGAGGAGGAGAAGAAGAAGAAGAAGAAGAAAACAAGAGAGGGAAGGGAAGGAGAAGAGACCTAACAAAGAGAGCTCACCTTAAGCTCACAAAGGTTGGCCGCTGTCTCTCGAGCTTGTGACTCTGTTGAGCTGCTCTGACTCAGTTTCTCAGCAATCTTCTCGGTCCAAAGACTTCATCAGTACTGTACTTTGTGCTGATCTCTGCAGACACTTTTGATTATGTACCGCATGTGATTGCTTGCATATCAAGCATTTATATATATATATATGTGTGTGTGTGCGTGTATATTATATTATTTTGGAAGCATCTCCTTTCTTCTTCCCCAACTTCACATGAGCCACAGTTCAGGAGGGACTCTCTCTCTCTCTCTCTCTCTCTCTCTGGGTGCGAAGGTCAGTGAACAGAACATCTTAGGATTTTGTCAAATGGATCCCTCGTTGTCTGTACCTCAGCATTCTCACCAGGGACTGTGTGAATCAATTTCCATTAAAAGGGGAAAATGCAGATCACTCCTTGTCTGATTCCTTGGGCACATAAATCGGAGAGGAATTTAGATGAGCTACACATCATAAACACAGAACTTCCCACCAACCCTCTATGACAGAGCCGCATGCTTTTAATTATTGTCGATGAAAATCGAATCTTTGGAGGATAAAGCTTCTGCACCCAAGAACGAGGGATCTTCCGTGGATTATCGAAGGATGATTTTATTAAATTTTCAACCTGTAATTACAAGAGTCTCGGTCCCGTTTTCACCTAAAAGTCTAAACTAATAGGTGGTGGTACACAATTCCCTTATAAACACAAGTTTCCCTTTTCAACCTGATCGATGTGGGATTCAACTCTCAACACTCGTCATCCGGCTAACATACGAGTCGGACTTTTTCCGTACTCGACAAACTAACCACGTGCCGGGCATTTTTCTTCTGGTCTCGAGCATAAATGGCCACAAGTTCCACACTCGGGCTTGGCGTGGTGTGAGTCCAGGATCAACCCGCTCTGATACCATATTAAATTTTCAACCTGGGCCTACCCAATTCCCTAATAAACTCAAATTTCTTTTTTTAACCTGATTGATGTGGGATTCAACTCTCAACAGATTTCCTGTACTTCTCTGTTCAATTCTTTTTCGGGCTTTCTCTCATTCATGTTGGTTGATAAGCTTCCTGATACTTGGAAAAGGCCCTATCGTGGAGAAATTTCATCCGGTGATAGCATGCATACTGTAAAGAAAAATGGATGGAGAAAGTCAACATCAAGAGACATTCGTGTCTGAGGTGTTCATCGAGTTTGGTTTTGAAGATTTGGAGAATGTGTTCATCCAGACGATGGAAAATTGAAGGCTCCTTATCTAGAAATCTCAATATCAAGAAAGATGAATTCATTGCGGGTAAAACTATCTCAATCATAGGAGAAGATCTGCATGTGACAGAATATCACATGAGCACTGATTAGTAATCAGATAAGTCAATAGAAATTAGTCATATTAATAGATTCATGAGAGATGAGAGTGACTTTAATGGACAAAATATAAAGTCAAACTTTAAATAATAAAAACTCTCTAATAATCTATATAAAATCCTAAAAGAACCTAAGAAATCCCAATATCAAATAGCGAGGAATGAAAGAGGATATCAAGTATCATAGACCACGAGTTTTCACATAATTTTTAAGGATTTGTTAGTATTTTAAAGATTTCTTAGAATTTTTATTTAAAATTTGAATTTATATTTTGCTATCCAGTTCCTCTCTCGTGAATCTGCTGACGTAGTTATTTCTTATTGGCTTGTGATATCATCAAAAAGTACGGATGTGGCATCTTGTGTCATACATGACTTTCTCCAACTGTATATTTTCTTTGTTCATAATGATCAACAAAGAAAGAGGCATCGAACACCACAATCAAACTCAGGTTAGTCTTCAATGGAACGGTCATACTACGTAGGCAATGCTGATGAAGTATATTCATCCAATCAGAATCCACTATTTATATACTAATCTAATCGTGGTTCACCATTTATTAGGATTTTTTTTATTGTTTTAGAAAATTTTAGGATTTAGAAAATATATATGTACAATTATTGATTACATGTCAACTTCTGATTTAATAGATACTATGTCATCATTGACACATAGTATGACCGCTTCACCGAAGACTTTCTCCTGATTAAGGCAAACAAAATACTAATAATATCCTAGGCCAAGTAAGAGAATAAAAGGAATGGGGAATAAATGGCACGAGGAGTCTCGCCAGTGAGAATCGAAGTCAAAACCTGTTGGTGTGACAGAAAGTAGAGGGAATAAAGGGGCACAAGGAGTACCACGGTAGAAATTGAACATAGGATCTCTTGATCCCATGTCAAGAACGGTATTGATTGCACCAAGCCGTCCTTGTGATAATGGCAAAGTTTAGTATGTTGCCAAGTAAGAGCAACTGCAACAATCACAGAGGTTCATCTTTAATGTTATATTTATTTATGTCGCTTTTTCTTCAACTGGGGACAACGATTTTAATGGCGTGTGGTTATGGGTCGTGTCTGGCTTGCCCTTTTCATTCCCAACCCCTTTTCAATGGCTGTGATAACATGCATGCCACCAACTCCCCCCATTTTTATCTATCTTTAAATCGCAAGATTGACATTTTTGGCTCGACTATCGTGTAATACGTGCCGATTCCGAATACAACACGAGTAGCGGGTAATTGACGGATGACGTTACTTGTTAGAGTCGGAAACAGAAACGTCTCACCCCGTAAAGCCGATTGATCATCGATCAAAGCCCCATAAGTTGGAGAAAGTTTTCAATGGAGTGGTTATACTACGTAAGCGATGCTGACGTGGTATATCTGTCTAATCATGATTTACTATTTATATATTTGTCCAATTAGGGTTCATCAATTATTATAATTTTTTAATAATTTTTTACCATTTATATATTTTTTCAATCAGGGTTCACAATTTATTAGTTTTTTTATATTTTTAAGATTTAATGACCATAACTTTATAATTATTAATTGCATATCAAGTTCTGATTAGATCAACATACCATGTCACCATTGAATGCCTGTTATAACAGCTCTACTGAAGATTTCTCCATAAGTTGCATGCTTCTCTAAGATATTTAGGGAAATTTTTTTATCCTATAGTATCCGATATCCAAAAAAAAATTTAAACTCCAATTAATTCAGTTTCAAGCAGGACTAACCTTTTAAGGAATAAAATTCTCGAGGTGCGCTTCAGCTGACTGGGATACTACGTGGTGCAAACAAAAAAACTCTTATAATAATGAGTTTTCTCCATTTACAGAGTCAATTACATAATCTTTTTCTTAAAATAAGTACGTGTCAAACCATCCGAATCTGCACTAGGAAGTTATTCATGTTTAGTTGGTAGTTTCTTGAGAAGGGTAAACAAATACGAGAAAAGAAGAGAATGGAGAAAACATGTTTTTCTCATTTACTGAAAACAAGAAAACCTTTTTCCACGTTGTGTTTGTTTTGAATAATCGGTCGGAATTCAGTTCTCCCAAGAAAAAACATAACATAGAACATGTTCAGTATATAATTACAGAACCCTAATGCTGACGTAGTATATTTATCAAATCAGAATTTGACATGTAATCAATAATTATACAGATATAATTACTAAATTGTAAAATTTCTTAAAAAAATATTTTAAAAAACCTAATAAATTGTGAATTCCAATCGAACAAGTATATAAATAGTGGATTCTAATTGAATGAATATATTACATCAGTATTATCTATGTGGTATGACCGCTCCATTAAAGAATTTCTCCCACTTAAGACACGCACAGGCCTCCTGCACTGTTGTTGGTGTCCGCAACTAAATTTCCCGGCCGCCTCAACTAATCTATATTAACATAAACTCGAAACTTCAATCGGGGAAAAATGATATGTTGAATTACATTAACTAATCCATGTTAACATGATAGTTCGATAATTACTAGTAGAGCTAATCGTCTGATCAGAGGGCAAAATGATGAATTCACGAAAAAAAAAAAGAGAGAGAGATGGGTCGAATCGTGTATTACTTATCAGATTGTAATCAATTAGATGTATCTACCAGAAATCCTCGATTCGTTTTGTAATAAATCATATTTTACTTCCGTGAATTCGATCTCCCGATCATCACACGTATATATCTATCGTGTCGCTATCTATACTCCTCCGAAATTTGTAAGCATTTAAAAAATTTATATCAAAACGCTCATAATTACGAGGTTGAATGGACAAAAGTGCCCCTAATGAGATACGTGTGATGCATATATTACTATTATTAGATGAAATGATTAATAAATGAATTACCAAGAGAGCGTAGGTAAGTTGGTAGGGACTCTCTCAGCTTAACAAGAGGTCTCGGTTTCGAATTCCGGGGAACGCAGCTGCTTTAAAACTCTTTGGGGAGACCTTTCCGTCTTCGTAGTCTTACTCGGGTCAAGCCCGAATTAGTCGGGTCTAAAAGAATTCCGAATACGAGGTGAGAAATTTAAAAAAAAAAAGATTAATAAATGGGCGCAGGAGATTTCACGTTGACTGCCGCCACAATCTCTACACTCCGTCTCTCTTTGGCGAAAGACTCGTCGGCAGGGCGCGTCGGCACGCGGCAGCAATTGCGGTGGGGGAGCAGTTTGTCTCCGAGCGGCCGCCATTAAAAGTCCACTTTTCCATCCTTTGAGGGGAGAAATTCTTGCATGGATTCAGATTAGTAATTCCGTCAACTCGATCCATAATACGAATCCTAGAATTAGCTCAGTTGAATGGAACGTCTATCTAAACTGCGTGCAATTCTATGAGGTCAAAGATTTGATTCCTTCTCAAGCCTGTAACTTCTGGTGAGATTATCCACACATGTACTTCACATGAATTTACCCGAATTAACAGGCTTGCGGGAGTGTTCTAGTAAATTTACCCAGAGGAAGACTCGAACTCGGAATATCGAACCCATTAAATCATGGTTAAAGACATGATCCTTTTTTTTTTGTCGTCAGCCACGGTATCCAAGCAGGCCCCACCAACAGTGAGATGACATCTTTCAGCCAACCATACTTGACTAATCCATTGGTCGCCCCGGGTGGCACGCCTGGCAATGGCGGGTGAGGCTCCCAAGGGGGGTGTCTACGTACGTGAGGTCTCGAACTCGAGACCTCCTTAAGCGGCGCCGGGCTGCTTACCACTCGGACCAACCCCCGTTGGTTAAAGACACGATCCTTGACACGATCCTTGTATTATAAGAGAATCGAATCAGAACATACACAATGCTTTATTGCTTAATTTAAGGGGACTGAGCTGAGGATTTGGTCTTCATCGTCATCTGTCGGGCTTAGCTCTTACCACTTACAAGCCCAGGCCCAATTTTGCATATAATGTATATGCTAGAAATTATTAGGTGATCCTACCTCGCCACGTATAGTGAGTAAATACCAATCAGATTGTGATAAACATGCAAATTTATGTTAATCCCCCGAGCAGTTGCCATAATTGTCACGAATGAGACAAATTTGATTGGTTCTTCCTCACCACGTCACCGTAAGGTAGGAATAGGATCACCTAAGATTTTTTCGGTATAATTGTATGGAATTTCTACATGGATTGACTCTCACTTTTTTTTTTTCAATTACAAATAAGAGAGATGTGTCTAAAATAGTATCATAGGATGAGCGAATAAGGGGGCATTATCGGTTTCTAAATTTTGGATCCGAATCTTACCTTGTGAAATTACAATCCGGGGTCTTCCCTGTACTACAAGTTCCGACCGAGTACCCTAATGTCGTCGATAACTGTGTGAATATATAGTTATAATTTATAAATTTTACAACTAAACAATCAAAGTTATAATAGATTTTTATAATGTTAATTTAATTTTATTAGGGAAAATTACATCAATGGTACATTTTCTTTACGATTTATTTTATAATGGTACATTTTCTTTTTTTTGTTACAATTTGATACATTTCCTTCATAGAATGTTTCATAATGATACATTTTCTTTTTTTTGTTACAGTTTAGTACATTTCCTTTTAAAATTGTTATAGTTTGCTACAAAACATCAAACTGCCGTTAACACCGTCAATGTTGTTTAGCATTGGTATAACATTAAATTTGCGTCCATATCAGATCGCCACGTCATCAAACATTGACGGTGTTAACGGCAGTTTGACGTTTTGTAGTAAACTGTAACAATTTTTTAAGGAAATGTACTAAACTGTAACAATTTTAAAAGAAAATGTACTAAACTGTAACGAAAAAAAGAAAATGTACTATTATGAAACATTATATAAAGGAAATGTACTGAATTGTAACAAAAAAAAGAAATATACTATATATGTAATTTTCTCAATTTTATTAATTTAGTATAAAGGTGCAAATTTTAGTAACTATTAGTTAATTCTATATAATTTTTTAATATTTATCATTAGTTCCTCGGTTTATTACCTGAACCATACCCGAATTTCATTGATATTCACATCGAGTGGGTTCCAAACATTTCCGATTTTTACCTGATACTCTTGCACACCCCTAAATTACTAGCATACCTGGTAGATTTGATTACATATAATAAATAGATCACTGTGTTCATGTGGCCAATCGGCCCAACCGAAGCCCATTCATTCATCCTACACAGTAGCTAGCCATACGATTGTTCTTGCTCTTGCTCGTTAGCAACATTTTTTACGGGTATATTCTCGGCTTGTTCTGTCTCGAATCACCCGGAAAAATGCGGCACGGGATCAGTTCTTCACGAGCAGACTCGTCCGAGATTCCTCCATCGACGAGATCCCGATGTGGAAAGATCCTAATTGATTTTTCTATCAGTTTATGCAATCAAGTCAGTAGTGTCACGTATATATACCATTTTATCCTCGAGGCTCTGATCCTCCATCAATTGAGATCGACAGACGGAGATTTTATTTCTTTGCTTGCAATCGTGGCTTCTCACCTGAACAAATGTCAACACCCACTGTGTCTTTTCCTTCAAGACTTGGCAAGATTGAGGAATCTTGTAATTTGATGATTGGAGGCAACAATGTCCGACGAGACACCGATGACAAAATGACACGCAGAAGATTCCGAAGCACAGAAAAGCACACAACGTTCGATCCATCCCTCAATAATTAACCGATTGTTCTATACGTCGAGAATCGAATCATACTTCAGATAAAAATAATAATAATAATTCATGTATATGAAAAAAATTGAATATCACCAATTATAAGCTTATTTTTTTAGTTGATATTATTAAATTATCACATGAACTTACAAAAGTCTCGAGCTCATATTCACATAAAAGTATAAACTATCATGTGGTGGTACCTAGTTATCTTATAAACCAATTATTGTTCTCTCATCTAGTCGATGTGAGATCTTAACACCCCCTCTCACGCGCAGTGTATTAAGGGGTGCAACCTAACTCTGATACCATGTGAAATTTCAATCTGACCCATGAGAGGTTAGGCTCATGTCTATCCCAAAAGCTCAAGCTGATTGGATGGTAGTACCATCTCCCTTATAAATCAGGTTTCAATTCACCAATTCTTTGGTGTGGAATTTATATATCTCAATACACGCTCTCACGTGGCAACGTGTTCACACTTGACACATGCCTTCAAACACCCGCCCTCAACAACTGACTTCGAGCCGGGTATTTTTCTTCCGTACTCGGGCGAGAGGGGGACAATTGACCACGAGCCAAGCATTTTTCTTCCGATCTTGGGATTAACTGGCCACGAGTTCCACACTCGGGCCTGGCGTGGTGTGAGCCCACACAATTGACTCTGATACCATATTAAATTCTCACTTGAACCTACAAAAGTCTCGAGCCCATATCCACCTAAGAGTCTAAGCTATCTGTAGTACCCAGTTATCTTATAAACCCATTTTTGTTCTCTTATTTAGTCGATGTGAGATCTTAACATATATGAATCTGACCTCTTATAATTTTGGTAGAAAATTTACACGTTGGATGAAAGAGAGAGCTCGTAATTTCATGATTAGTTGTTACGCACGGGTGTTCGCGAATATATTTTCAATTTTTTGTAAGTTCGACTGAAATTTCGCATACAAGAACGCGCTTAAACTTTAGGGTATGAACGGGACGTGTGCCGTGTGATAGTCGTAATGGAACAAGTGAGTGGTGATCACCATCCACACATCTCAACTGAAAATGAAAGGATAAATTATTATCTTCTCTTTTTTTCCCCTTAATAAAAGGATAATTGTTGAATTATTGAAGACGTATTACCGATGTCGATCGATACGGTCACTCGAGCCCTCACATCCCGATCTCGAGTCCCTCTTAATGCGTTACCTAAAACAAGAAGATCGCGTCGATCGGAAGAATTAGTCGACTACTTTAACAGATTCGTTTAAATTCATGCTCAGCCATTCATGATCATGGAAAGATTATAAGGTAAAGATTAGATATTAATTTATTTGACATAAGAGATCGATTTTCTTTTTATTTTATTTTATTATCTTTTTTTTTTCCCTTTCCCGGCTGGGTGACACCAGAAAGCCATCGTTCCATCATTGCAAGAGACAACTTTGATGGAGGGGAGAATAGGGCATTGGATTTATCTTGAACAAGTTGTCTTGTCATCCTACGCGGGATCGATTAATGTCTATAACGATCGATGTAATATTTAATATAATATCGGAGTGCATGCTTAATTTCTCGTAAGTTCGGTATAATATTTAATAATTGAGAAAATGGTCCCGAAGCCTGAGACATACACGGAAGACAATCGGGGGCAATGAGACTTATGTAAAAATTTTAATTATAGATACATGTTTTATGCACCAGGCACAAGGAAATGGTGTTCAGGAAATGGAAAATTCTGCGATCCCGTTGCTGGAAAATTGGTGAGTTAGATAATTGTGAGCCGTCACATTCTCTTTTTAATTTGAACCATTAATTATAATCCGTCGGATTAGACTGCTCAACAGTCAGTTTCAGAAAACTAAAATACAAAAAAGTCAGTGGGATGAGATGGTAGTTTTCCAAGGAGGAATTGTTTCAGCTTGCACACGTTTTTACGAAAGAGGGTGGTGATTGATGGATTGAGAGTAAATATTCAGTGTGTGATAGATATATAATGAGTTTGATTGTGTAAATTATCGTTCAGATATTGACACGTGTAAATTTGACTTTTGAAAACTGTGAAAACTTTACAGTGTCAAAATCTAAGAGAGATTTACACAATAAACTCGTTATATATCACACATTAAATTATTTACTCATGGATTGATTATTCGTGTTTTAACTATGGCTGAGGTTTTGGTTGACTCCAGAGGAATAAACAAGTAAATTTGCCCCCAACAACCCACATGTACTAATAAAGGTTCGGTTTCGAGTCTTTACATGTATAAAATTTATAATTGGAAGAATTTTATTTTTTTAATAAATTGATATCATTCAAATTTGGATTAAATGGAGCTTATTAAATTTACGAATTTCACGTGATTTGTATCGAAAAAATATATTCCGAACCTCTCAATAATTGGAATTAGGTGATGGTAAAAATAATTCATGATGTTATTTACGACTTCAGGGCACTCAAGTCAAACCAAATCAGAGACAATCGTGTCACTCCCTGCCAAATTTGAATGTTGAAGGGATTATCAAATGTGTTTTTGAACATCATGTGATTATACAAACATTTTTGGTGTGATACATTTATAGGAGATATACCATAGTAAGATCGAAAAACTATCGAATTCCTGAAAAATTGCTCTGCTAAGGGTGTGAGATGAGCAGATCTCTGATTCTGCTCATCGGCATGACGAAGATCTATCAACCGCATATTTTATATCTTTACGATTCCTCTTTGTTTTGTATTCCATGCCCCGGCTATTGAAACTGATCTTCGAGCATAGGCTGGCTCGAGGGCTTGTGACGAGGTGGTC
>JAOYND010079629.1:0-11017 GCA_025802135.1 Lagerstroemia fauriei | reverse complement strand
ACAAGGAAATCAGGAAAAAGAAAAGCAATATCGGCACATTTCTTTGATCATTTCAAAACCATTGCCCATAAGAACCCCTGCCAGAGATCTAATTATCACCGCACCGAATTCAACATCCTACGGCAACCCTTTACATGCTGTACATGGTTTCCGTACGAATCTTCAAAAACAATGGTGTTCAGAAAATGAAAAGAGATCAAAGGGCAGCAGGAAAGTCATACCATTTCAGTCTTCTTCCAGCTGCATCAGGCGTCTTGGTTTGGTTACTGTTCCATCGTCAGTCTCGCAATCACGATCAAATTCAGACAGATCCAGCAGATCTACAGCTTTAATCGACCATGAAATATCGCAGGTTCAATGGATAATCGATCATGAAAATGGGACAAGAGGCACGGACTCGGAGAGGGCGCCGAGGACACGGAAGAGAGAAGGAAACGTTGTTTGCTCTCTGGAATATGATTAGAGAAAAGAGTAAAGAGAAGAGTGAAGGGGGGGTGGGGGTTTGGGAAGTGAAAGGGTGGGGAATGGGAAGCAGCGAGAAGGTGACATTCTTCGACATGGCCGTTAATTTAGGTACCAACGGTTTCGCGCCAATTCCTGGCCTCTAGTTTTTCCTAGTCTTCTCCCTCTCTTCCGTATCATTTTTGCCCATTTTAAGGGCACGAGGGAGATCGAGAGAGACAGAGAGACAGAGGACGATTAAGCCCTCCTCAAGATTATATCGTATGCTAAGCAAACAATGAATGAAATGCTTGGAGAAACTATGACCGAGCCAATTTACAGCCTTTCAGGATTGCAGGTGGCACGACCCAAGCTGGGACTGAAATTCCCATCCACATCAAAGAGCAACTATGTTTGATGAGTCAATCTCAAATCAGAAAAATAAGAGATTAAAATATATTTTATAAGAGAATGCGTATCATCAACCTATTAGCTTCGGCTTTTGGTGAAAACGGGTATGACCCTCTTGTAAGCCTGATTGGATATTTTAATTTTTTAAATGGTATTAAAGTAGGATTTTGTATAAGTTTACACCACATCAAGCTCGAGGGTGGCGCTGTTGATGGCAGGTCCTGGGTCCCGGCATTCTCTGGCTTGTCGGGTTGAGGTCCCAGGAGATCCACAGGGATTAGGAGGTGCTCGAGAGGCGGAACGCGACGGTGGCTTGCCCGTGGATTGGTCGTGCTTGGGGGTGGGGTAGTGCTGGCCACGGGCCAATTTGGGCCCGGAACCGGTCTCGAACCGTGAGACTTAAGGTTCAGGACCAGTTCCACTAACCTCAAAAACCGAAACTGTCGGTTCCGAACTGGAATATGAACCGGCACGGAACCAGCGGTTCCGAAACTGAACCGCAAGAAAGGTAAAAAATAAAATAAAATAAAAAATAAAAAATTTGATTCAGCTGACAGCCGAGGCCTACAGCAGGCCTACCCACCCCCAAAATCCCCACGCAGCCCTACCCCCACACTCAACCTCTGCTCCCTACTTTCACTTTTTTCGCTTAACTTTTTTTGAATTTTCATGTTATGTGATACAAAATACAAATAAGTTTATTGTGTAAATTACCATTTAAATCTTGACATGTGTAGAATTGATCATTAATAATTGTAAAAATTTTACACGTGTCAAGAATTTAACTGTAATTTCACAACGAACTGGTTATATAAATCAAATTTTATTTAATTTTAATAAATATCGAATAAGTCAGTTCAGAACGAGACGGAACTGTAGTTTCGAACCGGAACCGTCCAAAGGAAGGTTCAAGGCTGGTTCCAAGGGGCCACGGAACCAGAACCGTCCGGTTTCTGGAACCGTGGCCAGGACTAGGTGGAGGCCGAGTATGATGATAATGAACGAGAGAGATATTTTTAAATTTTTAAGTTTACATTATTTTTATTTTAAATTCGTTATTTGTTATTATTTTTTATATTTTAAGATTATTTTATAATATAAAGTGAGCAAAATTACCACGTGGGATTGAGTTTGCATCACTTCAACAATTTTAGCACTAATGATACAAAAAATTTGGCTAATATTATAATATGGTACAAAATCTTTAAAACGTTATATAATGGTACAAAATTTTTAAAAAGTTGACACCGATAATACAAACCGTTAATTAACTATTAATATTATTAGTAATTACTGACATGTCACCTACGTGGCTGCTGACTCAGAAGACTGAATCACGTGACAATAAAAGCCTTAAAAAAAATACTAACGGTACAAAAAGTTTGGCTGATACAATATATTCAAAAAGTTATAAAATTATACAAAATATTCAAAATTATATTATTTTTTATCTTGTTGGAAATTCTAAATTTTTAATGGCACATTATCACTAATATTATTGTCACTGTTATTGATATGAGTTTGAGGATCATAACTATAAGAATCATCATTGGAGTGAGCATCATCAGTAACTTGTTGTTTTCAATGATATGCAAATGTATATCTCAGTAAACTAAAAAACCTATCTAAGAAAAAAATTGTCTAAAAGTCGATATTAGAACTTTCAAATCCTAATGCCAAAAACAACACCCAATACTCAGTTTATGTCACCGGATGGACTATATATAATAATTTGTAACTTAATTGTTGGGATGACGTTAAGACAAATAACACCTCCCCATCATTTGCGATTATATGGTCTCTACGAGTAGTTACAATGACGGTCTTGATCTCCCTATTCTATGAGGCATGTTAAGATGAAGAAAATTATTGTAAAATCGATTGGTGATGATCACGACACATGAGAGTGTGGGAGGGAAAAAGAGATATGGATGAGTTCAAAATTTTATTTGCCAGAAAATATAAGAATAATAAAAATATGAAAATTTTATACTATAATATAACGTTTTAAAAAATTTGCACAATATTATAATATTAATCGTACTTTTTGTACTATTAGTGCTTTTTTCTCAAGGTTTTGGACAAATAAACTAATTGCGCCTGTACTTTGACCAAATTTTCACTTTTAGCATGAACTTTTTCACATGATCTAGGAAGGCACGAACTTTAAAACGTTTGTCCCGTTTAGCACGCCGTCAATTTTTCCATCAAAACGAACGGACCTATCCTAAGTGGCACGTTAACAGCGGCTGATGTGGCAAACGATGGATTGCCATGTCAAATACGTTTAAGAAAATGTCGAGTTTGCCCCTTAATACTCTTCATTAATTTAAATACACGTTAATTACTCGATTTAGTCTATTTTAAATTTTAAAATTTATTGATTAACAGAAGAATAGGTTCGAATTGGGTACACAGAACTTGTGGTATAATATAGGTTCTGGAAAACTGCATGGACGTTTAAGGGAAGAAGAAGATAAAGATATAAAATTGTTATCGATAACTTTAAATTAATGAACATGATTTAAGGGTAAACTTAGTATTTTCTGACGTGACATGACCACATCAGCCGCCGTTTGCCACGTCAGCATAATTAATGTGCCACTTAAGACAGTTGAAGGAAAAATAGACGGTGTGCTAAACGAGACAAACATTTTAAAGTTCGTGCCTTCCTAGGTCACGCGAAAAAAGTCGTGCTAAAAGTAAGAATTTTGTCAAAGTACAGGTGCAATTAGATTATTAGTCCCAAGGTTTTTATTGTCATATCATTCAATTTTATAAGTCAGTGTCCACGTAGGAGTCACGTAGGCGCTTCGTCAGCAATTGCTAACAACGTTAACTAATAATTAATGATTTGTACTATCGGTGTTAACTGTTCAAAAATTTTATATCATTTTATAACGTTTTAAAGATTTTGCACTATATTGTAATATTTTTCAAAATTTTTCTATCATTAATTTTTTCCTGACGGATGTTAGTGAAAAATTAATAGTTTGTACCAAACTGTTACAGTTTAAAAATATTTTGTAGCTTAAAGTGATCAAATTATTTTTTGTTCTTGCTCCAAATTAGTGTTATTAGCTGGTCCGGTTTGGGTCAGTTCCTGTTCGGGTCGACAGTTCTGGCTCAAATGAACCGCCGGAACAGGCAAATAGACGGGCCGTTCACGGTCTGGTCCGGGCTTAACTGGTTGAATTTCTTTTTATTTTTCATTTTTTTTTGAATATTTAGGGTATTATTTAGAATTTTATGTATTATTTTAAAATAAAAATGAAAATTTTCATTGTTAGGATTCGAACCCAAGTATCCTACTTGATAGTCAAGAATTTTAACCAAGTGAACTAATCATATTTTGCTTATATTTTCGCATTCAATATTATATAACTAATTTGATTATGGTATGTTTGATTTATACCATTTTAAAATAAATTTGAATTATTTATTTTTAAATAAAATTAAAAGATATAGACATTTCAATTTAAAAAATACTCGTTAGGTTGAGAGAGTAGAGTGGAATATAGTATAATTGATAGATGAGAGTGAAGATTAGAGTGAGTTAGATTAGCGGGTATGTGAGATATTTTTAGTATTTTAGATATGATATAAAAATTATTAAAGAAAAAAAGGAATAGGCGATCATTCTTTGCTCTTGGTTTGTGGTAGTGGCGGTGGGGAACGTTGATCTATTCGATGCTTGTGTATGTGTGTGTGTTTTTCTTTTATTTGGGGGACCCATTTGTCAGTAGCCAACGATCATTTTTTTTTAAAAAAAATATTTTTTACACCGATACGGACCGGTCTGGTTCCGGTTCAGCAGGCCGATTTTCCGACCCAACCCGTAACAGGCCTCAACCCATAGGGGTCGGGCCGATTACGGTTCGTGACCGGTCCAGACTGGTTCACAGTTCACAAGGGCTCGTTCTGGGCCGAACCGGCCCATTTAACAACACTACTCCAAATCATTACATTGACCAAAAGTTTGTACCATTGGGATAGTTTTTCCTTATGACACTACTATTTTTGATAGGTCCTTATGACACTACTAAGTAGTAACTAATATAGTATCCTAGTGATATATAAGACTTTCTCCGGCGGGAGATGCATAAATTGTGGAAAATTGTATAAAATGTTGATGGTACATACCTTGGCCGTGATTCAGTCATTGCGCCGCAGCGCATGAGTGGTAGAGTGATCACGTCTGAGCACGCTGCATTTTTTCATGGTACCCAGATGCTATCATGTTAAAAGTTGGAACCAAATTTTACCTGGAACCTACAAAATACTACAGGTTTCTGGTACTCTGTTGGAACTAGATTATTATTTATTATTTTACCTATATAATATGAATTATTTTAATATTTTTTACGGTTATTATTGTTATTTTGTATGATTTTTAATCATAATCAAATATGTGAAATTGTAAATATGTTTACAGTATATTTACGTAATATCTATTACTGATTTTAAGTTATATTGTTATTTTATACATGAAAAATTCATCAAATATGTATAATTATGATGTCAAATGAAAGTTCACCAAGTTAGGAATACAACAGTTTAAACGGTTCATGAATTGGTGTTCAAATGAGAAAGTCACAAACGATCAAAATTAACCGCAAGAATCAGGTAATATGTTCCAATTCCGGCTCCGGATACCCTGTGTGTTAGAACCGGAATCGGAACCGATCAATTTCTTGATTTGTTAATCGAAACCTACCCTATAGATTCTAGATCTACCATATATCAGGGCACATCCGTGATTAGGTGTCACAGCCAAGGTATTGTAGGATGCTTCATTAATTGTATTGACCTTCCTAAATGTGGAAAAGACGTCCGAAGTTGCTGTCAATTTTGACTGATAACGGAAAGTTCGATTTGGTCTATGAGCATGTGTTTGACAGGAGAATGCAACCTGCATCCTATGCCACAGAGTCAAACAAATGCCCCCAAACAATAATTGTGGGACCAATCAGATGGACCATATTAATCACTTGACAAAATATTAACAACAGTTGAATTCTTTTATTTTTAATCATCGATTATGAACGGTTAGATTAAACCATTAAACGATTTAATGAATAAGAATGATCTTCTCATTTCAAGCTTTTTCTAGAATCACTTGTATGGAAAAAAGGGTTTAGTATAATTGCACGAACAATAAAGGTAAAGCAGAAGAGAGAAGAAATCGTACACGATATACGTGTTTCGAGACAATGATGGAGTGTCGTCTGTACATCCATGCCAAAAGGAGACTCGACGGTATCTTTTATCAATGAGATGAGTATAAGACGGGACAATTCAACAGGCACACCGCCTAATATAAGAGAAATGTCATAACTCATAAACACAATATTCTCAACACCCATTGGATACACAAAAAGTAACTTATATCAGTGTTCTCAGTCATATTTATAAACTTAGTAGAATGAATATCCTTATTTTTATATTTATCCAGAATATCTTAATTAAATTCTCATGATATAAACATTCCAAAAGATAGAGTATAAAATATAAAAAATAATGGAAAAAAATGGGCTGAATCGCATTCAGAATTCAAGACACACCTAACAGATCTGCTTAAGTAAAAGTTTCAAGTTTTGGAATATTTGCGAATGAAAAAATCTATGCTGAAAGATTTTTATCCTTCAGTGGAATGACCCAGTTGAACTAAATTAGTTAGAGGAGGACGTGATTTCTAAATATCAATAATGCATATTAAAAAAACAAAAGACTTTTTGAAGATAAACAACACGATCTAGGGCCAATAGTTAAATCCCTTTTAGAGCATAAATCGAACTGGATTATCTGAAACTTATTGATGAGTTTAAATGTAACGTTTATTGATCGAGAGATTGGTTAGGGTTCTATATGAGCCGACAAAGCCTAATTTCAAAATTTGCTTCTAGTCGTCTTCCGGTTATGTTTTTCCAACCTTGTCTTTTTCCATATCTCAATTTCCTCGAAAGTCGAAACTCCATTTGTCCAGCTAATTACCAAACAACCCTCCACGACGAAAAAATAAATGCCTATATAAACAAGCCACAGTAAAGCACGAAATTGTAATTTCCTTACCAATCTCTTGATTAGCCAAAAAAACAAAAAACAGTAAAAAAATTCTCTGTTTCTCTCTTTGATCTTCCTCTCTGATATGGGCAAACTTACTGAAGACCTTCACCATCCCGACAACAAGATTCAACAGAAGCCCACTAACAAGACCATGATAAAGAAGAAGAAGATGAAGATCACTTATATCTCGAGCCCCGTGGCGGTGACTGCCAAGACCGCTTCCGAGTTCCAAGCGATAGTTCAAGAGCTCACCGGGAAAGACTCCGACTTTGTGGTTTTATCGCCTCGTGACAACGAGGAAGGTCCGGTACTGAGCAGGGAATCCGGAGTGACTGCGAATCTTCCTGCCAGTCGTGTTGGATATGCTCCAAGTGATGGTCGGAGTAACAGTTTGAATGTTGAGGAAGCGAATGATTTGCACAACAATTCTGTGGCCGTTAATGCCTTAGGGTTTAATGAATCTTTTACGTGGAGAGAGTCCTCCGAAGGGTTTGGTCGCATTTGAGTCATCTTACTGTGTCATTCCGTTTCCGATTGAAATCTATCATTCCGTTTCCCGTTTCCACCCCATTTCGTTTTCGTTTCCGATTCTATAAATAGAAAGCAAACAACCCGTGTATTGAGACAGGAAAGAACTTCATTGGGATAAAATTGAAATAAAATTATGTGGCAAAAATTTATATAGCACAAGGAGAGGGTTGAATTTTACAACTAACACTCGTTAATTAATACTTTCAAAATCTAGCACCACTGTATAAAGGGTTTCTAAGTTTTTTTCAAAATCCGACATCAACCTCTCACATAACTTTTGCCCTAATTTTTTTTCCCTTTCCCCCCATTGAGCCGTCTATGTCCTATCCTTCTACTCTAACCCGTCTTTCTCCTCCATCCTTCAACCGGCTGAGCACCATAGCGGCACCACACCGACAGCACAAGTATCACCTTCCTTCTCCTCCGCCACTTTTCTTCTCCTCCGACTTTGCTTGCAGTTTGTTCGTCGCCATTGTGACATCATCGTCGCTCCTTACCTGCTCATGATCATTCCATGGTCGTCGTCATTGCTAGGGATGGCAAAAGTGACCCGCCCCGACCCACAGTGGGGCGGGTAAAAACCCGACCCATGCGCGGAGCGGGGTGGATCTGGGTCTGTCATTGGATCCGTCCCGCCCCGTCCTGACCCGCGCCGCCATATAATATAATCAAATTATTTGTTTTTAAATTAAATTTTATTTAATTTATGAATATTTTATCTTAATAAATTGAATAATAATTATTTTGTTTAATTAAAATTATGTAAATTCTAACTATTTTACATTTGTTTAACCATATTATTATAAATATATAAATTTATACTATATTTTAGATTATATTTTATGTAATATTAAAATACTTTTAAATTACTCGGGCCGACCCGTGCCCCGCCCCGGCCCATTGCCATCTTTAGTCATCGCCACTGCTCCCTCCATTCTCTCCATCCGCGTCAATGACCTCTCTCCTTCCCTTCCGTCGAAAAGCAACAGCATCCTAACTTCTGTTAAAAAATTACTCTTTTGGTTTCTGTTAAGTTTATGTAATGTTTGACCGATCACCAATTGCAAGTCTCAGTACGGATGTAGGTCCTGTAGAGTTATAAATAGGTCACAGTACAATATAAATAAGTCCCGAATCCATATGAATAGGTTTAGGTACATTTATAAACAGGTTTCAACACATTATAAATAGGCCTTGTATAGTTATAAATATGTCCCAAAACAATATAAATTGGTCATAGCACAATATAAATAGCTCCTAATATTATATAAATAAGTCTCAATAGTTGTCCAGATTCTCAAACACGACATTGACTTAAACAAGCCCCGATACACTTATACATTAGTTCTGATACTTTATAAATAGGTCCTGATAGTTATCAAGAATTCTAAATGTCATAAACTTAAATATGTTTCGATATTACATTATAAAATAGGTCATCGTACTTTAGAAATAGGTCTCGAAAATTGTTCAAATAGATCTGGATGCGTTATATAGAGGTCCAATAGTTGTTTAGGTTTCTGAACCCTCGAAATTGAAGAACCAAATTTCAGAAAAAAATTATTCAAATCTACAACCCTCAACCAATTTTCAGAGAGGCATCGATGTTGCAGAGAGCTACCGCCAGAGAAGAGAGAGGGGAAGTCGATGAAAAAAGAGATAGGGGAAGCCGACGAAGAAAGGGAGAGAGAAACTGTAGTCGGAGAAAGTGTCGCCGGAGAAAAAGGGAGGGGAAGCTACCTGAGAAAGAGATAAGGAAGTTGTCGCTGGAAAAAGAACCGTCTGAGAAAAGGAGAGGAAGCTGTTGCCGGAGGAATAAACTGAAAGGTCCAAAAAGAAAGCCCAAAAGACTAATTTCACCAAGAAATGGGTGTCAATAGGGTTATTTTTTAAAGTATTTTGCGAAATAGGATTCCTTTGAAAGTAATTACCGGAATAGAGTTTTTTAGCCGCAGGTTGAAGATGCAGTTTTCTTTTAATGAACCCAAGATGCAGTTCACCACCGGCAATTTTTTTTTTTTGTAAAACCGCATCTTGTTCACGTCCGATTTTGATATTTTATTTTGAAGGAACCGCATCTACAGAATGCGGTTCGGTTTGACCATCCGATTTTGGTATAAGTTAAATACTGTTAAACCTCGAGACTTATGTTGTTGAGGACAACATCTTCGATTATGACCATCCGTCTTGCAGAAGCTAAGAGTTATTGTGGATGACGAATCTCTTATATCCATCTCATTGTGAATTCGCTTCGTTCGGGGTCTACCAATACCTCAAATAAGGTTTGGGTTTGGAACAAGCAATGGACCATTGATCACAGGCCAAGATTCTGGATCACCAAGAGGATTAAAGCTGGCCTGGTAACAGAGCTTCTGATGAATCCATGTATATCATGCACCAACTTGTGCAGTCCAATCGACCTGAATGTATGCCATTGCTGCCATTGCATGAGATCATGGTATTCTATATGTCTGCCATTTGTTGCAAGTACATGACCGATCATGTAGATAGACTTTATGAATCCGGCCACCTTGGACACCATACTTGGTGCGTCGCTGGCCTGTGACAACCTCGAATATTCCGAACCGCATTCTGTAGATGTTGTTCCTTCAAAATAAAATATCAAAATCGGACGTGAACAAGATGCGGTTTTACAAAAAAAAAAATTGACCGGCCCAGAACAGCATCTTGAAGATGCGGTTTTGTAAAAAAAAAAATTTGCCGGTGGTGAACCGCATCTTGTAGATGCGGTTCATTAAAAGAAAACTACATCTTCAACCTGCGGCTAAAAAACTCTATTCCGGTAATTACTTTTAAAGGAATCCTATTTCGCGAAATACTTTCAAAAATAACCCTATTGACACCCATTTCTCCTAATTTCGCCTTCTCTGCAAATTCAATTGGCATAAATACCCCCAAGATGTGCACAGTTTAACCGAGCCTCTGTGATTCCCTTCTCAAGCCCAGGCCCCTCTCCTCAGCGGGGCAGGCAAGTTTGCTCCCGTCCTGATTGGCGCGATAAAACCATGCTTGGACCTATGGCCATTGAGCATCCTTCTTGTTAAGTCAAATCCGTTATCCAGTACTTAAGTCGGCAAAAAGTGTTGAGAGCAAGGGAATGGGCTGATGAGCGAGTGAGACTGATAATGTTGATTCCTTTATCTCAAGGATATGAGGGTATTCGTAATTGGAGTAGGTTCCGAGCAATGAGTCAAGGTCAATTCCGATTCTAACACACAGAGTACTAGGAGCTGAAATAAGAACTTGTTAACTTATTTGCGTAGTTAATTCTAATCGTTTGTAACTTTTTCGTTTGAACCTCAATTCTTGAACCGTTTAAATCGTTGTATTCCTAGCTAAATGAACTTTTATTTGAAAAACTATGCATGTTTGATGAGTTTATCTTGTCTGAAATATTATTATAATTTAGATATCAGTAATAAATAATTATTAAATATACTGCAAATGTACTTATGTTTATGGTCTATTTGCACTACAAGAATTTCCGTGATTTACGTGAGACAGAACTGACGGAAAAAGGGGCTAAATCTGACGGAAACTTCAATTT
>JAOYND010079628.1:0-20738 GCA_025802135.1 Lagerstroemia fauriei | reverse complement strand
CCTCAATTTTATTTCATGAATAAAGATTAATCCAATTACATCGCATATGATTGGATTTAAGGCACTAATCCTAACAAGAGGAGGAAGGAATCGAGCTCTCCCGGGGCCCCAAATTCTCGCCAGCCCTCTCCGTTCTCTTTTCTTGTGGGAACGCCCACTGTCCCTGAGATGAATTGATGGCTTCAGCCCTTCCTGCTGAGGGTTCCTTTTCTTTGCCGCTCCGGAGTCGTTAGCTCCCCCGGGAAGCCCATCATTTGCGGCTGTCCCCTCTCTATAACTCTAATTATGATTTTTATTTTATTTTTTTCATCAAAATTTACTTAATTAAAATTTACTTGAAGAATAAATTTAGGGAAAAGCCCCTCAAATATGCCCCGTATAATATTTCAAACACGTTTAGTTTCTACTGACCCTTTCAACTTCCTGGGGCACAAAAATCATTCTTTTATGAGCTTATTTTCAACCCCTTGATATAGCGTTCTATTTTTTCTTTAATCTTTCATGAGTTAAGATCCAAATGACACTAATAGTGCTTAATTTAGTTCTCTCAGTAATTAGATACAATTTTTCAAATAAAACTGGTCGAGATAAATGAGTTTGACAGATTCGACCAATTTTACTTAGAAAATCATATCTCATCCTCTGGATCGAATCTCAAGACCCATGATATGTCAAATTGAAGTTAGTTTGATGCTCTTCACAATGACTTTGTATTTGCCTATTGATCATTTCAATTGGACTATCAATTTGAATCTCAGACATCACATCAGGTCTGATATTGGCACGTGTTCGCTCAATTTTTCGAAATCAAAGTTTAGATACCTTCCGGACCAAAATGAGGTGTCAACAAAGTTGATGTAAAATTTTGCACTTTCAATGTAAAATATATATTTTACAACAAACCAAACACACACTTAGACTAACGAGAGAATTTTGGATGGCATTTTCCATGAGAGTTTCATGATATATTTAGTCAAATTTTTCAATAGAATTGTTGGACGGTATTTTTCACAATGGTTTTTCTGTGACATTAATTCCAATGGGTTTTTTTGGCAAAAGTTTCGTTTTTCTGTTGGATTCCATTGGTTTTTTCTCCGGATTGGTCTCATGGCAATGATCTGTACTCTTGTAGTGTCACTTAAACATGTGATGACTGCAAAACGGTCTATGTGACTGGCTGATTTTGTCCATCCAATGGACTCCGTTTTTACTCTTGTTTTGACTCCACCAGATTTTCACCACAGCCGAGTTGATTTTATTGAGTCACTTGCTTCGGAGATTTGAAGCAGCACACATAGAACTCATCCTGCTTGTGATGGCTCTCTGTTGAATATTGAGGGGTCCTCCAGGCAGTCCATCGGGTCTTGGATTAACGAGTTGGTCTACAACTCTGTGGACTCCGAGCGATCTAGGTTGAGCTTCAAACTCCTGCAAAAAAAGTTGAATCCAGATATAGTAGCCCCGATCAGCCCTTCGATACTTAAGTTAGAAAGGAGATAAAAGAAATAAATATGAGGAAAGGAAAGGATGAGGGGGAGTATCTGTAGGTAGAAGGAGAGGGATATAGAAAAGATATATGAGAGAGATGGTGAGATATGAGAGAGATCCGGTTGGTGGCTCGGACATGAAATTTCGATTCTAGATGATTCGAGATGGAATTTTTATATTATAATTTGGTTGTAAACTTGATTTTGAATAGGAGTTTCTGAATGGATGAGTATTCCGTATCTTTAAGGAATAGAGACGAAGTACCAGTTCATGCTCCATAGCCATTACAAATGGTAGTAATGACTTAATTTACAAAATCGCCATTGCCTATTTATTAAAAGGGTTAGTTATATCAAAAAGCATGTGATTTACTTCACTTATAAAAAAAAAAGCCAAACATTTTAAATTTGAAAAATAAAATCATAAGATTTCATTTTTTTTTTCAAATTAAGCCAAACTTTTCAAATTTTAAAAATAAATCATGTAGTTTTATTTCATTCTCAAATCAAGCCAAACTTTTTAACTTTGAAAAATAAAGATTATATATTTTTATTATTGACAAGTTGACTAATATATTAAAATATAAAGTGATATTTTTGTGCAACATATTATACTTAATTTTTTACGACGTACTTGCAAATAAACAAAATTAGCATAATTTTATTGAAAATTAATTTAATAATTTTCTTTTGAATTAAGATTAATATAAGTTATTGGAAAACATAAAGAGAACTTTATATAAGAGATTAGTATAAATTTTTAAAAATTATAATATACTTCTGTATTGCATTGAACATAAAATTATAAAAGATGAGTCGCTTAAGTATTGAATATCAGGTTAAGCGAATTAGTCTGATTTAATATAAAATAAATAATGCTATTTTAATTTTAAAAGATGATTTGTTTGGCTTAAATTGGGAAGAAAAGGAAATCACGTGATTTATTTTTAAAATTTGAAAGGTTTAGCTTACTTTGAGAACAAAATGAAACTATATGATTTTATTTTTTAAATTTGAAATGTTTGACTTTTTTTTTTATAAATGAAGTAAATCACATACTTTTTTTTATGTAATTACCCTTATTAAAATTTCAAGGTTACCTAATTACATCTAAATATTTTAAGGTTTTAAAGTTTCTTTACTTTTCAATATATAAGTTAACTTTTTTACAATGTTAAAAAGTTATTATGCAAAAGATTGTATAAAATTTGATGTGAAATATTATGTAAAGCATGTTTTTTTCATTATTTACATATATGTAAAGTTAAAAAGAATAAGACTTTTATAAATTTAAACCAAAATTAACTTAAATTATAGAACTTAATTTTCATAATTGATTGAATTTTTTTAATTAGAAATATATATCAATATAAACATAACTTTTTTTGCATATTAATGTAAACGGATATTTTGATTATTTAAATTTTTAATTATTTATTTATATTCATTTCTTTAATAAAAAATATTCATATTATGTAAATTGCTAAATTGTATCAAAACTACATAAATTTGGCGCATCAACTAAAGTGCCGACAGAGAGACAGTTCATGGATGTTCACGCGACGATTCTATATGCAATTATGAATGATTAAGATAAGTATTAGTTTACCGTAGTGAAATGAGAGTAAATGTTAGTAAATTAGCACGCGACCCATGTTTCACAATATGAATATTATCGAGTGGAATAACGGTATATAATCACGTTTGACACATGTAAATCGAATGAATTGACCAACTTTACATAAAATTAAGTCAATGAGACTCAGGAATCAATCTAAATCAAATGATATTTTCTGAAGAATTCACAACCGAATAAAAATGGGCATGAATGATAATCGAGCAACCCATGAAAAAACTTTTCGGACTAAAACTCCATATGGATTTTCACTCCATACTGCAAAGGAGAGAACCTGTCAAAAATATTGTACCAACTGGTCATAAATATTATAGTTTTGGGGAGGTCGTCAGTTCATAATGGAGATTAATAAATAGATCAATCGAATATTAAATTTGTTACTTTATATACATCTCTATTATTATGTTGAAACCCCAAAAAGGTTTCCTCTCACTCTTGTAATTCCATTAATACCATTCACTTTATCTCTATTACTTATATATTTTATAAAAGATTTTTATGATCTGTAATTTCTTTTTACAGAGTTGGTTACTCCATTTCCCCCATGTTCACAATACAAACAAAGAATTTTAAAATGCCAGCTTCTCCTCAAATCTTTTTCTAGCCAAATGTGTAGTGTCTCCTTATTGTTACTACCACAACAGCTTTCTCAACATTAGTAAAGAAGTGTGTTTTTTGAAAATTTTCATCAAATGTTCTTGATACAAATTTGAAATCGATAACAGAAATTTTGGAAAATATCAACGTTCAATGTATTAAATTGTTCGTCCACAACCCAACAGCAGCACCATCGAATCCTCGAAATCATTCCCAATCCTGGAAAGGCTTGTCCTCAAAGAAAATGGAATTCATAAGAAAAGCCATAATAAGGGCTCCCTCCTGTTTCTTAAAAAAATTGTCCGTTCATTTCAAGTAGCCTTTCACGATCCCATGTGTGCACAACGGGGCGGTCACGAATCCCATACCAGAGTCCGACAGTATCATTTTCTATTCATGGCATGTCAAATCAACAAATCCTATGTTCTGTCCTCCTCAGGCCCTTCACATGTCGGAATCCCATTCTCTTGAACATATCAATTACTGCCAGATTGACATACGACAACGCGTCATTTAGGCTCTTCAACAGTGAGGGTGGCCGCTTGAAATCCTTGCAGGGCCGGCAATACTTCCAAATCTGTGAGGAGCACGTCTCTAGAGAGGTGACTGGTGGCGTGGATGACTTTAATCTTTCCATTAACTGGTAATTTGACAATCTAGTGAGAAGTGGAAGTGACCCAATGGGATGGTACTAAGGGTGCTCCCAAGAGCAAGTCATAGGGACAACTCTAACAACTTCAAAACTGATACATTTGCAATAATTCGACATAGTTGTTGCAACGTTTCTCCCACTGTTAGGCTAGTGCTCTTTTTCTCTCTTTCTTTTCCTCCCTTACCTTATCATTCTCTTTCCCTTTGCTTTCTCTTTCCCAGGCTCATCAGCCAGCCTTGTGGTTTGTAAATGTGGTCCCTTGCATGGAATTAAAAATCGGTGCGTCGCGGCTGTCGCGGCCGTTACGTAACGGTATCGGAGGGCTCCGATACCGTTACGGGCCGTTTTTCTTCACATTTTGACCGTTATTCATATTTTTATCCACATTTACATGGTTTTCTCTTTCAAATTTATTGAAAATATGTATATTTACACTTTTTTTTATCAGAAAACATGTTGATATGAAGTTATATTGACATTATATGTGTAGAATTGCTGACACATGTCATATTTCTTGAGTGAATATTCAATGTAATACATAAATTACTTGTATAATTTATTAAATTTGATTCTTGGAAATTGTAACAAAAATTTACATATTTTAAAATTTGAAGAGATTTATCTAATATAATCGTTTTAAAAACCATGTATTATGATGATTTATTCACCATTTTAAATCACTTGTTGTTAGATGTAATAATGATAGTGACATTGACAATATTTTATATTTATTTTTATTCATTTTGGACGCGTAAAAAAAATTCGGACCGCGACACCCGCGATCCTGTTATGTAACGCCGCGACGACCCGAAACTGTTACAACCGCGACGCGACCGTTACGCGACCCGCGACCGCGATTTAAATCCATCCCTTGGTGACTCCCCCAACCACATTCTGTCTCTCTCTCTCTTTCACTCTCTTCTTCATCGTTCAAGTCAGTTCAGAATACCAATTGCCAGCTGATCAACCTCACTAGTATTTGGTCTTCTTCTTCCCTTGACAATTCATCCCAAATGTTTATGGCATGCACATCAAAGTCACCTAAAAGAGGGCCAAAACAATTCTAGGTCATTCATATGGACATTCTTATCATGATCTGGAAGATGGTTCATTCTTATGTTGGGCTTGTAATTAGTAGGATCTTTAATCTTTCCATTGCCAATGAGGACCTGGATTTCTTGTCACAAGCCCGCACAATCATCTGTCACGTGTTTCCATTTTTTGGTGGAAGGCACAAAACTCAAACTAATCGATGCCATCCCAATAGCTGCCACCTCTCTTAGTGGCCCGGGCAATCATGTTTTCATGAACCGTTAAAGGACAACAGACACAGGCTTTTTAAAGTCGAAAAAATTTCATGCCTTTGCAGCCATTTTTGTGTCACAGCTAGAGGGGTTGTTGTCGATCATTTTCCTTGGGTGTAGGTTGCAAGGCAAGCATATAGCCTTTTCCCCCTTGTGTAGCTTGTCATATTTCCTTGACGAATTGCTTTTTCAACTTAGGCCCCAACCTGATAAAGGGTCGTGAGTAGGGGTGGTCACGAACCGGTTCGGGGGTCGAACCGGTTCGGTTCGGTATAGCGGGTCCGAACCGAACTTTAAAAAAAAGGCAACTGGCGTTGCAGGCTCATGGGCCACAAAAGCTTCTAATAGCCCTAGCCCAGCCCCAAGCCCCAGCCCGGCCCCAAGCCCCATTATGGGAAAACTGCCGAAAAGCTAACATAAACGAAGAAGAAGATGGGGGCAACATAGAGGCAACAAAGAAGAAGACAGACGACACAGAGAACACGGCGCATGGCAGAGGAGAAGAAGAAGACAGAGGCAACAAAGAAGAACACAGTTACACAGGCGACACACAGAGGCAGAGGAGAAGAAGAAGAAGGGTCAGCAGGTGTCGAGCAGCAGCAGCAGGAGGAGACCGTGTAGTAGGAGAGCATGTCGGAGTTCGTCACGACCACGCGCTGCACATCGGAGTTCGTCACGGGGCTGCACGTCGGAGTTCGTCGGGCAGAGGAGGAGGAGGAGGAAGAGGCTCATCGGAGGAGGAAGAGGCACATTGGAGGAGGAGGAAGAAGGAGGAGCAGAATGAGGCAGGCGGAGGAGAAGAATGAGGCGTAAGGTAAATTTAGGGTTTTTGATTTTGTGATTGAAGATGTGTTGGGTATTTTTAATAATAATAATAATATTTTTTATTTTTATTTAAAACGGTTCGGTTCGAACCGATTCACTGGATTTGTTGAATTTATAAATTAACCGAACTGATTTTCACCTCAAAAACCGAATTGAAATAGAACTGGTTCGCATCGAACCGGTTCTATTTCAGTTCGGTTCCGGTTCGGTTCATCCCGAACCGGTTTTCATGCCCACCCCTAGTCGTGAGGTCAAGGATCGAGAGGCAGAGTAGTCATCCTTAATAATGGGTCAGCTCTTTCATAATAATAATTTGGATATACTCTTCTTCACTTGGTTGATCAATCAAACTAGCAGCCTTTATGAGCCATCAGATGACAAAATCCATAAAACTCTCACTGTTCTTCCGGGACAAGCACTCTAAGCCCATATCGGTAGAGTGGATAGCCGTGTTTTATCCAAATTGTCTCATGGTAATCAGTTCATCCCAATTGGAACTGACTTTTGGGTCTAGCATATGGTACCAATATGGTTGTCGTCCCTTCTAATGATTACGCAAAAAACATAATGACAATTAAGAAACAACACAGTGATAGCTTCTGCGCTCAAATCTCACAGTTGAAGCACATCGTTCAAAATTTCGCTATGTAGGCCATAGGGTCTCCCCGCCCTCTGAATTTTAAGAATCTTCTTGGAGAATGTGGCTCTCCAGAGGGCAGTGGATTTCTCCAATTTGAGTTTCTCTATACCCATCTAGACTTTTAGGGCTCCTGACAGTTCTTGCATTTGGTGAGCTAAGGCTGACATGTTGGTGTCAGCGACTCTTTGGACTGTCTGTGGCGTTGCCACTTGTGGGATTATTGCTTCTAGAAGATTGACTGGAGCATTCTAGGGCTTCTTTTGTATAGCCGAATTTTCTACCACGTGCTCAACAGGGATTTATAGGATTCTATTTTGGTTTAGGTTGATCATATTTTCTACCTTCGTCCAGACCATTTATTCCATATGGGCCCTGATTTCCATTTTGAGCTCTTCCAACTCAGCCTACCAAGGTTGCTCTACAGTCACAGATCCCTCACTACTTGAACAAGGTTTTAAGCAAACTATTTTTAGTATAAGATCATGTGCAAAGCATCTCGTATTATAAAAATGTGAAAATCTCAAATCATTGTCTTGGTATTTTTAAGCGTCATTATTTACAAGTGCAGCCAAATCGATTTTCATAGGTTTTTTATTTTTATTTTTTTCGGTGCACAGATCTAAGTTGGGAATGATGGGCAAGGTCGTCAATAGTGTGGGTATTCAAAACCTAGACTCTAAGGGAAACCTACGTGCATAAACCTAGTATTAAAAACCTGGACTCCAACGGAAACCTATGTACTTTGGCCTTCGTACTGACAGAAGAATAGACAAAATAAGTGATTAAAACCTAGACTCTGTGAATGATTATGTGCGGCTATTCAAAACCTAGACTCTAAGGGAGACCAACGTGCACAGACCGAGTATTCAAAACCTAGACTCCAAGGGAAACCTAGCTAGGTACTTTGGCCTAGATTCGTATTGACAGAGGAATAGACAGAATAAGTGATCAAAACCTAGAGTCTATGTGAATGATCATGAAAATGAATTGTTTTGCTATTAAGAGTGATCCTAGGGCGGTATTGGACGGGCTCATCTGACTCGTCTTAGATAGAAGATCATCAATTTGGACAACCTAGTGGGTGCTAAGGCTGGCGTATCATTGTGTTCGAACAAGCAAGTTTAAACAGACTCATATAAGAATAATTTCAGCATTCGGATCACCAACCACCATCCATAACAAGGTTGTAGGGGTATCTGGTAGGAGAGGAGCTGGTCTTGGCACTAAAACAAGATCATATCGGACCATACAAAGATCGTGCAATTTGTGGGTGGCAGTCCATGGCCTACATCATCAGACTAATATAGGTTGGTGGACACAACCACGACCGACAGACTATTCCTAGTGGAACGAGGCGTGCTACCTGTAATAAAGTAAGCGATTCATTGAAGAGTTCTAATCAGGTTAAGTGCAATGTGCAATTATGCCTGAGTGCATTTTCTATGACACTCACAGTAAATTGAACTGAGATGAGACAAGGAGTCCGAGTAATTTCCTTTATTCCTAGTGGAGTTGCCAATTTGTTGATGGTGCATGGGTCGGTGCTCGGCAGGGTCACTTCCAAAATTGTTATGTTTTCTTCAAAAATGCTGCTATTTGTACTTTCTATCTTCTCTTGGCCACTCTTTTTCTTCTCTCCACCAACGTATCTCTCCCCCTCTGGCCCTTTCTCTTCGTTGCCCCTTTCCATTTGGGAAAAGTTTCCTTTTATAGGCATCAAGAACAGGGGTCTAGTGTCATTCGGCGTTAACCTACGGCACCAAAATTCTCTTCCGATTTCCTGCAGGCCTACACCCGAGATCATCATGTCAATTTGATGTAGTGCCATTCTGCTCTAGAGTAGAGCTGTTCGACTTAAGGCTAAATATTGTTTGGTACTAGGTCTAGCGAATGCTCAGCTCTAGGCCTATCTCAGCGATTTTGTTCTCTGTTCCACCTAGTTTTCGACCTCCACCATCATACGGGCATCCCGAGGATAATGAACCTTTCACTTATTGTGCCTGAGTATTTCCTTAGAATGTGTTAGCACATTTTTGTCATGTTTAACCCAGGGTACAATTATCGGGATTTCATGGCGCACCGACAACCCCGTTTTGTAAGAGCAGTCCAAAGTCGAGCATTTGCATCCACTTTCATTGAGACAGTTGTTTGTAGACGATATAATCCTCTGGGGATTGGTGAATGAAGACTCAGCATGGGCCATGAAGAGAGTCGTCAATGATTTTTGTAAGACCTCAAGATAGAAGGTCAATTTGGATAAATAAATAGTGTTTTTTTTCCCAAAATACCAGCCCAAGGATGAAGCAGTTTGTTACGATGGTTCTTAACATCAGACATTATAACAGTATGAATCTAGGTTTCCCTTTGGATACGGCCTACTCTAGGCATTTGGATTTGAATTTTTGATCGACTAATTTAAAGATAAGTTATTCGAGTGAAAAGCAAAGTCCACTCTAAGGAGTGTAAAGTGAGCTTACTAAACTCAGTTTCAAGCTGAATTCCCATATATATATATATATATATATATTATGCAATGCACACTTCTCCCACAGCAAATGTGCAATGAAATTGATCACCTTACAAGGAACTTTTCGTGGGGAATATCAAATAATAAAGAAAAATCCATTTAGTGAGTTGGGATAAAAAAATTCAGTAGCAAGAATTAAAGGAAGGAGCCTAGTGCTTTTCAAGGGGCTTTGCTTGGTGGGCAAGAGAGGATGATAGACCATGGGGAAGGATCATTAGGAAGAAATACAATAAAGTGGGAGGCAAAGGATGACAAAATTGCTTGAACAACAGAGCATTGGAAGTGGGAAACCACATTTGCTCTCTAGGAATTAGATGAGGATAAAGGGAGAGGACTCAAGGATGCTGATAGGAGTTTACAAGAACCTTCACATAAACAAAATGTTTCCCCTTACAGGTACGACAGACTGAAAAATAATTAGTACTATCCTCAACATTGATGGAACATGAAAGATGATCCATCTCTTGCAATTTCCCTGATCAACTATGGGAGTGGTTGATAGAACTCTTGATCTTATTGAATTGAAATTACGGTAGCCACTAATCGAGAGGCGGCATGACTCTCCCATAAGAAAAAAACAATGAAAACAAAAATCAACACTCAATTCTCTCATACCCTCCACGACCTATTGTTCTCAGATAAATACACAAAACCCTATGATGACAAAGGAAACTGAGCCCCCAAATTAGGAAGGTATCGTTGCTTTCCTTAAACGAAATTATTTGCCTTTCGGGTCCCTTAGACAACGGTGGAAATAAATCTTTATGGGCTTATCATTACTCCCCTCCCAATGAGACACCTTGTCCTCAAGGTGGAACTCCAGAAATTGGCATCGGAGAGTATCGTATTCCTCCCATGTCGAATCGTTGTCTGGTAGACCCCTCCATTGGATCAAAACTTCGTTCTTTCCAGCTGCCCCTTGGCATACTCCTTCCACCAAAATCGGCTCCATAATAACCTCCATTTCTTCAGTCAATGTCGGGGGCAACTTCGGTGAAGGGATGTGGTCCCCGATAGCCCGTCTTCATTGGGATACATGAAACATCAGATGGATTGCAGAAGAAGGAGGTAGCCGTAGGCGATAAGCGACTTACCCAATCCTCTCCTCGACATCATAGGGTCCACAATATCGAGGGAATAACTTCTCATTCCGTCGATGTGCAACAGACTGCTGACGATAAGGTCGCAACTTCAAGTACAAGCGATCCCCCACCGCAAACTATACATCTCTCCAGTGGCTATCAGCCCGCTTCTTCATAATCTGCTGAGTTCAAGAGAGATGCCGCTTGAGCTCTTCCAACATCCGATCTCTCTATTCCAAATACTGCTCCACCTGGGACACTGGAGTGGTGCGGTGCCCATAATGTACCAGGTGCGGAGGGTCCATTCCATACAAGATCTTGAATAGGGTAGTCTGAGAAGCAATGTGATACTAGGTGTTATACTAGTGCTCTGCCCATGCTAGCCATTTGGTCCAGTACTTAGGTGTCTCTGACACGAAACATCTCAAATAGGTCTCTATACTTTGATTGACGACCTCGGTCTGCCCATCTATCTGCGAGTGGTAAGTAGTGCTTCTCTTCAAAATGGTACCCTGCACCTGGGATAACTCCTGCTAGAATTTACTAAAGAAAATGCGATCACGGTCAGATACAATTGACTATGGAATTCCATGTAACCTGACAACTTCTCAGATAAAAGCCGTTGCTACAGATACCGCAGTGTAAGGGTGTCGCAAGGGAGTGAAGTGAGCGTATTTGCTTAGTCGGTCAACGACCACCAAGACCACCGTGTACCCATCCGATCATGGCAATCCCTCGATGAAATCCATTGTCACCTCCTCCCAAACCTTATTGGGCAGAGTGAGTGGCTGTAATAGCCTTGCGAGTGCCGTGGCTTCGTACTTGTGACGTTGACACGCGTTAGACTGTGCTACCATCTCCTCCGCATCCTTCTTCATCCCCATCCAATATAGCTCGTCTGCTAATCGTCTGTAAGTCTTCAAGGACCCTGAGTGCCCTCCTATGGCGCTCCCATGGAACTCTTGCAGCAATTTCGGGATGAGGGAAGATGTTCATGGTAAAATGAGGCATCCGCGGTACAACAATCACTGCCCATCCAATGTGTACCATGGGTAAGAAGTCCCTCCTTGCTGGAGAGCCACACGAATCCGCTCTAACCCTTCGTCGGCATTGATTTCCTGCATAAGTAAATCCCAATATATTATGCAAGGAATCGACAGGGCAGTGAGTTGAGGTTCATGGGTTCGGGGTGATAGAGCGTTGGCTGCCTTGTTCTCTTTCCCGGGCCTGTATTGAATTTTGAAGTCATAGCCCAATAGTTTAGTAAGCCATCATTCGTGCTCCTCTGTTACCAATCTCTGTTCCAATAGAAATTTGAGACTACGCTAGACAGTGCGCACAATGAATCATCATCCAAGCAAATATGGTCTCCACTTTTGAATTGCTAGAACGATGGCCATCAATTCGCGTTCATACACTGACTTGAGTCGGGCTCTAGCTGACAGCACCTCACTGAAGTAAGCCACCGAGTGTTGATTTTGCATAAGGACTGCCCCAAGCCCATATCCTGAAGCATTCGCCTTCACCACAAAAGTCTGGCCAAAATCCAGTAATGCTAGCACTGGAACATTGGTCATTGCCTTCTTGAAACTCTCGAAGGACTGTTCTACCTTAGTTCCCCAGTGAAAGTTATCCTTCTTCAAGAGCTCTGTTAAGGGCCATGCGATAGTGCTGTAGCCCTTCACGAATTTTCGATAGTACCTGGTAAAGCCCAAGAAGCCTCGTAATTCCGTAAATATAGTCGGAGTAGGCCAATCCTTCATTGCCGAAATCTTGGATGGGTCTGCTGACACTCCCTCTGCAGATACCACGTGTCCCAAATACCCCACCTTCGCTTGGGTAAATAAGCATTTCTTCTGGTTGGCATATAGTTGGTGACGCTGCAAGTCACTTAAAACAACTTCTAAGTGCTTTTTGTGATCTTCCATAGTATGGTTGTATATTAAAATATCATCGAAGAAGACCAAAATGAACTTTCGTAGGTATGGATGGAATACCTTGTTCATTAGAGATTGGAAAGTGGCAGGGGTATTAGTCAAGCCAAAAGGCATGACCAGGAACTTGTAGTGGCCCTCATGAGTCCGGAAAGCCGTCTTATGCACATCTTCTAGTCGTACACGAATTTGGTGATAGCCAGACTCTAGGTCAATCTTGGAGAAGACCTTTGCTCCATGTAGTTTGTCGAGGAGCCCATCGATCACCGGAATGGGAAACTTATCAGGTACCATTACCTTGTTCAAAGTTCGGCAGCCCACGCAAAACCTCAGGCTTCCGTCCTTCTTCTTTACTAACAAGACTAGGGTTGAAAAGGGACTCAAGCTTGGTTGTATAGTCCCTGCCTCAAGCATTTCCCGAACCAGGCTCTCAATCTCATCCTTCTGTACTTGAGAGTATCTGTATGATGATATGCTCATGGTTTCTGCATGGTGGTAACCCTCGAGGCATCTAGAGCACGGGTTCATACTTATCCAGGAGCTCGTCAATTGGACTCGAATTAGTTGTCGGTGCTTGCCAAGGCTACTCAGATCCACCAGGAACCCATATTCCATTCTCTAGATTGCCTTTAACAAAGTTTTCATGGATACCGAAGTTCGGCATAAGCCTGGATCGCCCTCCATGGCTACTCGGCATCCGTCGATCTCAAACACCATCCTCAACAGTTTCTAGTTTACCTTCATCGCCCCCAAGGTCTGCAGCCATTGGATCCCTAAGACAACATCTGTGTCTGCCCAGGTTGAGGGGAAAGAAATCCTCTAGTACCTGGACTTTTGGGAATGCGATCAAAACCCCTCAGCATGTCCCGCGACTCTTCTCGATACGCCCTGTCCCCATCACTACTCCAAAGCTCCCGGTATCCGAGACTGGAAGGGCTAATTCTTGCACCACATGGTTTGAAATGAAGCTATGGGTTGCCCCACTGTCGATCAATACTATTACCTCCCGTTTCTTGACTTGCCCTTAATTTTCATGGTGTGGTTTGGTATGAACCCCACTACTGAGTTCAACGATACTTCCGCAGTGTCCAGGTGCAGGTGTTTCTCCTCTGTCATTGCTGCTTGGTTCTCACTCTCTTCTCCTACCTCCTCATCATCGCACACGGTGAGTACTTGTAGGTTACGATCCTTGCATTGGTGGCTGGCGGGGAACTTCTCATCACAGCAGAAACATAAGCCCTTCTTCCTTTTGTCCAATATTTCGGATTCCTCGAGGCGTTTTAATGTCACTCCCGGTGATTTGCCTCATTCCTTGGTTGTATCCTTTTGAATTCCCAGCGATGTCGTTTTAGAGCCTCTTATTAAGGAGCTCCCCACGTTACTACGAATAGGGTTGCTGAATCCAGAAGTCCAATTGACCCTCTCGCTCATGAGCTGATCCTCAATTAGTTGGGTGAGCCTCATGGCCTCGTTGAGTCCTCTGGGTTCTAGAGGTCATAATGCTGCACAGACATCCGGTTTGAGTCCCTTCATGAAATTGCTCTCAATTACCGTCTCGGATATTCCCCAGAGCTGGCCCGACAGCAATTCAAATTTCTCTCGATATTCCAACACCGTCCTTCCCTCTGTCAGAGCTAGGAGCTACTCGTATACATCTCCCTCCTTGTTGGGCTGTTATCGGTCCAATAGTCGCTCCTTAAATTCTGCCCATATTTGCATTGCTTGTCATCGCTCACTCCATTGGTACCATGCGAGCGCCTTCCCTTCTAGGCATAACGCTGCTGACATCAACTTTTCTTTTTCCGACAACCCGCTAACCGCAAAGTATCTTTCGACGCGGTAAATCTAGTTGCATCCTGGCCTTCGAAAATGGGCGTCTTCAATTTTCTAGCGTGTATCTACTCTGAATTAGGCATGTGCTGACCCGCCTTGTGCCATTTAGGGCCTAGCTCAACCCGGCTCGCCTCCCTCCTCCACCAAACCCTAGATCACTCTCTCGCTTCCTCCATTCAGGTTCGCCCCTGCTTCAGTTCGTTGGAAGCCCACGATCTGCGGTATCCCTGGGCTGATTTGCATAGCCCCCCTCCAATTTGGGGCAATCTGGGCTTGCCCATGGCTGGATTGGTTTGTCCCTCCTCTCCCTACATCTGCTCACTGCTGATAAAGCCCAGGGGGCTCATGCGGCAGCCCAAGGGCCATTTTGGTTTTGCCACTCCAGATTGGGCCTAGGTGGGTCGGCCCAAAGACTGTTGACCCTGCCAAAGCCCAATTCCCTCCATTGCAGTTTTGCTGTCTGTCACTCCTTGCTCAATATCACGCCTGAGTCTCCATCGCCCTGCTCCTCCAACAGCCTCCCTTAGCACGCCTTCTCCGGCCACATCTCCGACCGGAATGCCGAGCATCGGTGGCACCGCCCCTGCTTCTCCGTCTACCTCCGAAAAGGTTGCAACGGTTCTCCCCGCAGCAATTGCCCTCCTCGGGTCTGCAGCAACGTCTCCTGTGCCCTCCACCTCAATGGCCTAGGGGTCACTTTCGTCTACAAAGGTTTCACCGGTCGGTCCACCCTTAGCCTTCAAGAGTGCAGCGTGAGGACTCAGTTGCAACTCCAGCAGCTTGCTCAGCGTGGCCTCCATCGATGCAAACTGTTGCTGCTATTGCTGCTTTAGATCATCCGTGGCTGTCCGGATTTGAGCTACCTTGGCTTCGAGCTTCTCCTCCAGTGCTTCCACTTTCTTTGCCACCATCGATCAGGTCCATTGGCTCTTATACCAATTTGATAGAACTCTCGATCTTATTGAATTGAAATTACGGTAGCCACTATTCGAGAGGCGGTTGGACTCTCCCTTAAGAAAAAGACAATGAAAACAGAAATGAACACTCAATTCTCTCATACCCTCCATGACCTATTGTTCTCAGATAAATATATAAAACCCTACTATGACAAAGGAAACTGAGTCCACAAATTAGGAAGGTATCGTTGCTTCCTTTAAACGAAATTATTCGCCTTTTGGATCCCTTAGACAAGGGCGGAAATAAATCTTCACGGGCTTATCAGTGGTTCTCTAGTACTTCAAGGAGCTTACTGGGAGTTGACCAGTATAAATTGATATGGAAATTGTCTAGTACTGAAAAAGTTTCTACCAAGTGTGAATGCAGATCAGCTAGGATTCGAGCATCGATCATGTCACTGGAAATGGTTACAGAGAACCCAATTACATCCAAGAATTTAGAACTTCCTCTTGTCCTGCTGCCACGAGGTAGGTGCCTTACCTAAGTCATAGAGGGTTGGGTATCACTAACAATTGTGTGGCATGCCCAAATAGGGAAGAGGCCTTAGACCATGTTGTGAGGAGATACCCAAATGCCATTCTGTTTTGGAGAAAATTGAAATTTCCACTATCAAAACATCTTTTTATGCACCACTTGAAGAGGGGATTAAATTTAATTTTTGGCCTATTATGAAAAGCAAAATATTTGCATCATATGGAGTATTGTTTTTCCAAAGGGTAAATAATCTAATTATGCCTGTACTTTGACCGAATTCTCACTTTTAGCCCGAACTTTTTCGGGTGACCTAGGAAGGCACCAACTTTAAAATATTTGTTTAGTTTAGTACGCCGTCTGTTTTTCTATCATAACTAACAGCACTGTCCTATGTGGCACGTTAATTGCACTTTCGTGGCAAACGACTGCTGATGTGGCAATGCCACGTCAATACGTTTAAGAAAATATTGAGTTTACCCATTAAGACTCTTCAATAATTTAAATGCACGTTAATTACTTAATTTAATCGATTTTAAATTTTAAAATTTATTTATTTATAGAAGAATAGGTTTGAACTGGGTACTTGGAACCTGTGGAATAATGCAAGTTCTGAAAAGCTGTAGGGACATTTGGAGGAAGAAGAATATAAAATTATAAAATTGTCATCGAAAACTTTAAATTAATGAAGAGTATTTAAGGGTAAACTCGATATTTTTTTAACGCCTTTGACGTGGCTTGGCCACATCAGCAGTCTTTTGCCGCGTAAGCGTAATTAATGTGCCACATAGGACAGTGCCATTAGTTTTGACGGAAAAACAAACGGCGTGCTAAATGGAACAAATGTTTGAAAGTTCGTGCTTTCCTGGTCACGCGAACAATTTCGTGCTAAAAGTGCAAATTGGTCAAAGTACAAGTGCAATTAAGTTATTAGCCTTTATTTAAAACTACTTGAAAATTGAAGAAAAATAAGAAAAATCTAAAATAATTTGAAATTTTAATAAAATATAGATTTTTTGGTATTTGAAAATTTTAAAAATAAAAAAAAATATTTAATTATAATCATATATAAATATTATATTAATCATAAACAAAATTCATACAAAAATATAAAATCTAAAGAGTTTAGAAGATCAAAATAAAATATATGCAATACTAAAATATATTTTAAAATAAAAATGCAAAATATAAGTTAGAAATAAAATAAATTATAAATTATAAAATTTTAAAGTGTTATCCCTCAAAAGTGGCACAACTCTCCACCCAAGTTACAAAAATAGCACTAAATTACAACAAATTTAACAAATAGCACTAAGTTGTGCTAATTGTCATGTTTGCCCCTCAATTTGTCCTCTTCCTCCCTCTTCTACATTATTTTAATTTTCCCTCTTCTACTTTCCCTTCAAAAGCTTTCCCTCCCTCTCTCCTCTCTCTCCCAGCACAATCTTACGAAATCTCTCCTAGCCCCGAGCTGCTCGAGCCGACCCAACCTTGAGCTGCCCGAGCCAACCCTGAGCTGCTCGAGCCAACCCCGAGTTGCCGACGAGATGCCCAAACAAATCCCGAGCTCTGCTCCTTCCTCCCCGATAAGAGAAAAATAGATCCCGATGACCGATGCCTTAGTCAGATTTCATTAGAAAATTGATTTTTCTTCTCAGTTAAATAGGTCCCAGTGAGGGAAAAATAGGTCCCAAAGACCAATGCCTTAGTCAGATTTCATTAGAAACTATATTTTCCTTCTTAGTTAAATAGGTCATTGGGACCTATTTTTCTCTTACCGGGACCTATTTTCCTCTTATTGGGAACTATTTTTTTCTCACTGTGACCTATTTAACTAAGAAGGAAAATCGACTTTCTAATGAAATCTGACTAAGACATTGGTCATCAGGACCTATTTTTCTCTTATCGAGGACCTATTTTTCCCTCACCGGGACCTATTTAACTGAGAAAGAAAATCGACTTTCTAATGAAATCTGACTAAGGCATTGGACATCAGGACCTATTTTTCTCTTACTGGAACCTATTTTCCTCTTATCGGGACCTATTTTTCCCTCACCGGGACATATTTAACTGAGAAGGAAAATAGACTTTCTAATGAAATCTGACTAAGGCATTGGTTTTTGGGACCTATTTTTCTCTTACCGGGGCCTAATTTCCTCTTACCGGGACCTATTTTTCTCTCACTGGGACCTATTTAAATAAGGAAAATCGACTTTCTAATGAAATCTAACTAAGGCATTGGCCATTGGGACCTTTTTTCTCTTACGGGCACCTATTTTCCTTTTATCGGGACCTATTTTCCCTCACCGGGACCTATTTAACTGAGAAGGAAAATTGACTTTCTAATTAAATCTGATTAAGACATTGGTCATCGGGACCTATTTTTCTCTTACTAGGACCTATTTTCCTCTTATCGGGACTTATTTGCAAAATTTTCCAAAATCTTTTAGATCTTTTCTTTTTTTTTTCTCTAATATTTGCAACATTTCTAAGGAATTGATGACCGGACATGCCATATGTTTACCAACTATACATCACGAGTCAAGTAAGATTTTAGCAAAAATATTGACTGTGTTATTTCTTATAACAATATGGGAAAAACAAAGAAAATATCTAACAGTTTTTGCTATTATTAAAATTCATGTTAATATAGTGAATTTAGCCATAACACGTGATATATTAGTCAATTTACCCCAATATTTTTCCTCTAATTTAGTCATTTTGTTTTTCTTCGTAGAATAAATAGTAATAATTATATGAGAAATTACTACTTTTTTCATATTTGGTAGTGTAGAATGAAGATTCAATAATCCTACATTGTATGTCTTTTTGCATAATGATCTCTAATAACCCCCAAAATGTCAGCTCTATTACTTTTCAGTAAATAAAAGAAATTAAAAAGATAATTACATGACTACCTTATTAATATTTCAAAATTTCAACCATATCCAATTTTTGTCAGCGTCCTGCCATATCTTGATTCACTAACATTGCCTAATGTTACTCTGACGGCTAAACTCCATTTATGACTTATAGTGCCACATTCTTTTAAGTTTTCATTTATAACTATCCTACTGATAATAACTGTACTCTTAGTATGATTTTAGCATGCATTTATATAACTTACATTGTCGATAAAAGCAAATGATGTAGCCTGTGAAATCCTTACTTGTACCTAAATTTTCAAAAAATTCGCAACTATTGTAGTGTTACTCAAAACAAATGACAATGTTAGCAATATATATTTTAATTCATTTCCTAGCACTTATGTAATAATGCTTAAAAATCATTCTCGATAAAAATGGAGTCCTTATATAGTTGAATTTCACCTGTCCGCAACCATATTAAAGAGTAATTGGCTTGAAAATGACAAAAAGACAAAAAATTTATGAGTGTCGAATGTAGAATTGCATATCTTGCAACACGCCAATCCATGAGTGCTTGTTCCTTTGATTTTGTCAGGTAAGGCTTCATTAACAGGAGGGACAAACTGATATTCCAAAGAAGAAGTCAACTCAATAGAGAAAAGAGAGTCGAGGTTGAGGGATAATCAGCTAATAGCAGACCTCCAATTAACTACGTTACTTTCAAACTGTTTCAAGGGGATTCTAAAAAGTGTACTTTGAGTAAATAATCAATCCCATTTTTGTATGAACTTGCATCTAGAATATAAGTGTCTAGCAGTGGCTTATGCAAATAATTTGACTGTAGATGTTATTATCACATAATAATGTTGGGAATCGTGGCGCGGAAGTTATATTTTCAAAAATTTATTCCCAATCCCAGCGGTCACTTCGAGGTAATTCGGAATTATAATTAATGAGGGTATTTAGAATTATACCTACAAGAACTCTGACTCAGTCCTCGTGTTGTATTCCTTGGGTTGATGCTATCTGATGCCGCCTCCACGAACTGGAAACTCCGATCACGAACCTTTCGGGATCGATCTTTCGATTAGACGCACACGTGCACGCCCTCCACGGTATCCACACTAGGATTTCTCATTGATTTTGGGAAAACCTTTTTCCCGATCGGTCACCAACTGAACTCAAATATCAAATTATATTTTTTGGGCTCTCGGTGAAGACGAGACTCTCTCACAGCTCAAAAAGTCCAACGTCCCCTTTCCACTCTGCCCATTAAAAACCACAGTAGACAACATTTTCCCTTTTCTTTATTTAAAATAAAAAATCAAAGAGTAACTGACTAATTGATTTTTCAAAAACATGGAAAACGGAAACAATTACCGTTTCCCATAACAACCGGCTGATCGCGTGCCGATCGTTACATCCTTTTTTTTTAATTGTTGTCCTTTTAATTGATTAATTGAATTACAATTCAAGTCTCACATGTGTAAATTATAACCGAATCTCATTCGGTGATAATTGTATATGTATAGCCGAGAATATTTACTTACCGGTTTTCTATAAATCCAATATTTAGTTCCGTGATAACCTTATCCAATAAGGTGTTGACATTTATGGGCTAATTTGTGCTAGCGAAAATTTCAACTACCCAATCTAAAATTTAAACTATTAAATTTTAGTTACGAGAAAAACATGTATTGTGTGTGACCTATTGGGTTCCACACTAAGCAGGTGTGATTGTTTGTGTGTTGGAAACTTCATCAAGTTCCACGACTCTTCCACTCCCACTATCCTAGATAAACTCTTTCTCCATGAATGTGGCATGTCTGCTAACAAACACCTTTTGTTTAGCAGAGGAGTAAAAATAATATCCTAAACTTTCTTTAGGATAACCCACAAATCTACACTTTTCCGATCTCGCACCAA
>JAOYND010079521.1:0-11018 GCA_025802135.1 Lagerstroemia fauriei | reverse complement strand
ATCGGTTCTTAACCGCCGCCACCGAAGTTGAGGAACTAACCCAAACTGAGAAAATGACTGCATTTCAAAGAGGGCTATGCAACAATGAATTGCCCAAAAGCATCATCATCGATCCCCCTTCAACATTCTCGGACTTGGCAGCGAGGGTGCAGCGGTACATTGTCATTGAAGAGTCAAAATGGGGCAAGTCTAAGATTGACTCCCAATCGTCTGCCACAACAGACAGAAAGAATGCTAAAGAAGCTCCGAAACCAGGGAAGGAAAGACGTGATGGATATGCTCCCCTCTTAGTCCCTCAATCTGTGATCCTCACTGAATTGCAGCAAAAAGATATTTTACGTCCGCTGCACCCACGGAAGCCTGTCATGGGACGGCACACTGATCGCTATTGCCGATATCATGCCGTGGTTGGACATGACACGGATGAAAGCCAAGCCCTAAAAAACGAGATAGAAAAGCTGGTGTGTGCTGGACACCCCAGACATTATGTGAAGGGAGAACAATGAGCTTGGTGCACAGGCACATCTGGGGGATCCCGTAGCCCACCATATCAACCTCGGAGAATGTCCCGCAGCCCTCGGGGCCCCACCAGCCCAAGGGAGTGGAGAACAGAAGAGAGCGTTGACAGAGGAGTACAACACCTGATTGCAAACATCGTCGAACTAAAGATGTGGAGCCCCGCCGGCGGGGAACCTCCGAACGTGACAAAGGCAGATACGATGGACGTGTAGTCAATGTGATTCTCAGTGGACCTTCCAAAAGATCACGTGACTCTAGATAGCAATTGTATTCGGTAGCTCAAAAGAGCAAAGCTCAAGAACGAGACATCACATTTACAGAAGTAGACGCAAATCATCTCTCATGTGGACAGCATGACGAGGCCCTGGTTATTTCTGCCGACATTCAAGGGTTCTGGGTAAGGAGAATCCTTATTGATAATGGAAGTTCTACTGACATCTTATTTTGGGAGGCTTGCAGGAAAATGAATATTGCAACTAAAGACCTACGACCTGTGGACGCTCCCCTCGCAAGTTTTGCAGGTGGTACGATTTATCCTTTGGGAGCCATTCAACTTACTCTAACAATAGGGACGGAACCACAAACAACCTCAACGTTGGTCGAATTTTTGGTGGTTGATCTACCTCTATCGTACAATGTCATTCTAGGATGACCCACTCTGGATGCACTCAAAGCTATTCCCTCTACCTACCATCAAAAGATGAAGTTTGAAACACCCAACGGAGTCGGCAAGGTCTTAGGCGATCAAGCTACGGCCAGACAGTGTCATAACCTCCAACTCAAGGAGCATCGGCACGCAACACAGACAATGAGTACTGATCATGGTCCTCGAGAGGAGGGAGCAAGGACAACCCCGTTGACGATGTACGTAGCATCATCTTAGCTCCAGGGAAAGTGGTAAAAGTTAGAACCAACATCGACGTCCATCTGATGCAGCATCTAATCGATCTACCAAAGGAACACGTGGATGTTTTTGCCTGGAAACCTTCAGACATGAAAGGTATCGATCCTGATATAATTTTTCATCGCCTTAATGTCCTACCAGGGTCGGAGCCAGTCACCCAACGACGGCGTCCTATGGGTGCCAAAAGAAAAGCTGCGGTGCAAGAACAAATAGCCAAGTTGCGGGAGACCGGGTTTATCGAAGAAGTCCGTTTTCAAACCTGGGTGGCTAACATTGTCTTGGTCAAGAAATCGAATGGAAAATGGCGAATGTGTGTCGATTATACCGACCTCAACAAATCATGCTCGAAGGACTCTTGTCCCTTGCCTCGCATTGATCAACTTGTGGATTCCACGTTCGGCAACGCACTTCTCAGCTTCACGGATGCTTATTTAGGTTATAACCAAATCTTAATGCATCCAAATGACAAAGATAAGACTGCTTTCTATGATGACCACGAGGTGTTTTGTTATCAAGTCATGCCTTCGGCCTAAAAAATGCTGGAGCCATATATCAACACCTGGTCAATCACATGTTCAAAGATCAACTATCCAAAACTGTGGAGGCATACATTGACGATATGATTGTGAAGTCGGCAGAATCGGAAGGCCATCTTGTAGACCTTCGCGAAGCCTTCTAGGTAGCCTAATTATCGCATGGTAAATGGTACGCTCTCAGGCTACCAAAAACCCCTTAGCAACACTTTTGCTTAATCTCCAGGTTCTCAGACAGTACCAATTGAAGCTGAACCCCTAAAAATGCGCTTTTGGAGTCACCTCTGGGAAGTTCCTGGGATTCATGCTTACACAACGAGACATTAAAGCCAATCCTAAAAAGATACAAGCCATAGCAGAAGTGTTTTCGCCGTGCACTATCAAAGAAGTGCAAATGCTCACAGGCTGCTTGGCCTCTTTGAACCGCTTCTTGTCTAAAGCAGGTGACTATAGCCTACTTCTATTCACAGTTTGCTACGGGTTTCATTTGCTTAACTACTTTCCCTGCCTAGCAGACAAAAAATGTTTGCCCTTTTTTAAAGCCCTAAAAACAGGTAAAGCTTTCCACTGGACAGAACAATGCGAGCGCGCATTTAATGACCTCCGAGCTTACTTGCACACTCTTCCTTGCCTCGCCACTCCAAAAGTCAGTGAACTTTGCTCCTCTATTTTGGCCTTAGTGCCGAAGTGGTCAGCTCCGTCCTTGTCCAAGAAGATGACGGAGCCCAGTGACCCATTTATTATGTCAGTAAAGTCCTCCTTTCAGCGGAGCAATGCTACTTGGCAATTGAACGGTTAGCTCTAGCCGTAGTCATCGTTGCCCGAAAACTCTGGCCGTACTTCCACGCGCATACAATTCTAGTACTTACCAATCATCCTCTAACGCAGGTTGCAACATCATCCCAAGTGCCTCGCTATACACTTTATACTCTCCGGGTCATCCTAACCCACTATCTCACCTCCACGCAGGTTCTCCAACACCTTGAGGCGTTTGGCCGGTTGGTCAAATGGGCCATCGAACTTAGCGAGTTTGACATCCGCTACCAGCCACAAAAGGCAGTAAAGGCGCAAGCCCTCGCCGACTTCATCGTTGAGAACACAGCACCTCCAGAAACAGATCCCCCTAACAAGGATGGCATGCCCCCTCGATGGCAACTTTGGACAGATGGATCTTCCACACATGGCGTCGCTGGAGCCGGATGTGTCATCTTATCCCCAGGAGGAGATCCAATCACTTATAGTCTAGTACTCTCTTTTCCAGCTACAAACAACCAGGCCGAATGCGAAGCCCTAATCACAGGGCTTCTTATCGCCAAAGGTGCCGGAGCAAAATCAATTGATATATTCTATGACTCGCAACTTGCTGTCAAACAGGTTACTGGAGAGTACGCCATCAATGAGGAGCGCCTCAAGCTCTATGCTGATAGGGTGAAGGAACTTCTGATCGACCTACAAGCTACTGTCCAGAAAGTACCTCGAAGTGAAAACAGCTACGCTGACATGCTTAGTAAGCGTACAGCTCACGGAGTGCACTACCTCGAACAACGACGGGTCTCTGAGGCATACGTCCCCATCCCGGTGTTGGCACTCAACAATGGCAAAACCACATGGATGACGCCAATTCTGCAATACCTAGTCTCCGGTATGTTGCCCGATGATCCCATCACCGCTCGGTAAATTATCAAATGCTCTGCAAGGTACACTATTCTGGCCTTGTATCGTCGAGGGGTCTTTATACCTCTCCTCCGCTACGTCGATGAAGCTGAAGCTTCCTACATCCTAAGGGAAATACATGAAGGAATTGCCGGTGCACATCAAGGAGCAAAGACCTTGGCCAAGAAGTTAATTCTTCAAGGATATTACTAGCCTACTATCCATCAAGATGCAGTCGACCTAGTCTGCAAATGCCGTCCTTGCCAAGGGTTTGCCACAGCCAACGTCGCCCCGCTGGCACCCTCATCGCAGCGAACACTCCCTGGCCTTTCTCCCAGTGGGGGATTGATATTCTGGGGCCTTTGCCCGTTGCTGTGGCCCAGAAGAAATTCATCTTCGTCACTATCGACTACTTCTCTAAGTGGGTCGAAGTAGAGGTAGTGGTGACTATCACAGATCGCACCGCCCGGAAGTTTGTGGAACACTCCATTATTTACCGTTTTGGTATTCCTCAGGTAATCATTTTTGATAATGGTACCCAATTTACAGGGGAATCTTTCAAAGAATTCTGTGACACTTTGCATGTCGACCACCGCTTCACATCCGTCGCTCATCCACAGACCAATGGCCAGGTTGAAGCAGCGAACAAAGTCCTCCTCCATGGTCTACGGACCCGCATCGTTGCCTTGGGCGGTAGTTGGCTAGATGAGTTAGAAAATGTGTTGTGGTCCTTCCGCACCACACCTCAGGAGACCACTGGTGAAACCCCATATTCATTGATTTATGGGATGGAGGCGGTGTTGCCTACATAAATTGGTCTTCCCACTATTTGCAGCCACATCGGATCTGCAGACAATGATGTGGCTAGGAGACTCGAGCTCAACCTCCTAGAGGAATGACCCCTACAAGCCTAGCACACTATGACCAAAGCTAAGCTGTCCGCCGCTCACTTCTACAACAAACTATGTCTTGCGACACCATCAATTCACGAATTAGGCACACCTTTATAAGCTCACTCCGAAGTAGGAAGGACCATACAAGGTAATCGCTACACCGCACCCCCATTCATACGTTCTGCAAGATCCAGACGGCAAAGTGCTGCCAAGAACCTTCAACAGTGAAGTTCTCAAAAAGTTTTATTATTAGCTTGTGTTCACTCTTCTAGTTTCCCTACTGTCAGCACACATACTCTCTGTCATGGTGCCCCGCTCTTGTTTGTCATCGCTATCCTACACTATTTTATCCATGCAATCTTTCGCTCTCCGTCGATAGAATTTTTCACATAGACACTCCGCGGAGATCTGACCCACGCCTAGTGGCGGCACCCCTCACCACGCTGAGACGTATCCCCACAGGCATTTCCCACGATGACATACCTCAATACTTGAGCTTTAATATTCGTCAGCTTAGTGGCGGCATCCCCTATCTCTTTGACACATTCCCACCTAGCGCACCCCCTGACGGCGACAACCCTCCCATTACCGTGATGCATCCCCACGAGGTTATTTCCATATACGGATGCTCCCATAACCACCATTTTCCATCTTCTCTCGTTCCCCCAGCATGGCAGACACCGATCACCCTACACATACTCTACTCTCTTGGTTCTTTCCTTACACTCCGATCCACGAGAGTGGGGGGACAAACTCAACGAAGCATTTTGGCGAGACGTAGATGACTGTTCACAATGACAACAAAATCGTCTCAGTAAAGCCACAGAAAATCAAACAAACCCACTTTACATAGCACAATCAGCCTAACATAGCCTAATGAGAAAACTAACCATAGAACCACAAGAGTCGTACGCTACAACAATCAAACGATCAGAGCGATACTACTGCTTCGCTACAACTTGGGAGTTTGCCTCTTCCACAGCAGGTTCCACAGTGGCGTCACCATGAGAAAAAGGAGGAACTGGAACATCGAGAGGAACTATCACCGACTCCATAGCATCCCAGAGGCATAGCAGCTCCAAACTCTCAAGCTGCCCCACAGGAAAATTGGGAAACAACTTCAGGACCTCAGCTTGGATCTTGGAGAGCATGGCGATCATCGCTTCCTGGCTATGACTGGCAAGATATTGCTGAAACTCTTCCGAAGCTTTGAATTCGGCTACAACTTTTGTCTTCACCTCTGAGAGAGCAGCTTCGGCTTCTAGCTCCTTCTTGCGAAGATCCCTTGCGGCCTTGACGAGTGCCTCGTTCAACTGTCATTCTCTGTCAGTTTTCACCCTCACCAAGTCACTCTCCACGGCCTCTAGGCAGGTCCTCAAGTCCTTCACCTCCATCCTCTTAGCTTGCAGTTGCAAGCCTAAGACTCTGCCTTCTTCAGTGCATGAGCCCCATCTCTGTCTCCAAGATTCTTCTCTCTCCTTAGACGCCAGCAGCTGGACTTTCAAGGTTGCCACCTCATCACCATCGGAGCACCACGCCTTAATTGTTTTGCAAAATAGCAGAAACTCCTGAAAGAGGAAACAAAGAAGACAATGAGCAAACAGACCACCAAGTATCCATTATCCAAGCCACAAGAACTCCTTGATCCCTTGATCCCTACCGAAGCAAGGTACCGGAGGCTGATGCGCCTGGCGTGACTCTCCATCAAAGCGTCTTGCCAATAGGGTAGCCACCAGCTCCATAAGTTTCCCCACTACGGTAGGATTTGTAAAACCATGTGCTACAAACCTAGCAACACTCCTTGTTATATCCAGGGCCTCGTCCACCTGTTCGTCTACCTTCTCACGCCTCACCTTGGAACTCGAGACCTGACCAGCTGAATTCAAAGTCTCTTTGTCATTCCCTTTTTCACTACCTCCCCTCTTCCTGCGAAGAACCTCTGAAAAGTTGTTGTGCATCCCTTCGCTGTCTGAAAGCTCCACCTGCACAGGACTAAGAGCCGGTTGGGGCTGTACCTGTGACTGTAACCTGCGCAATCTCCTCAATGAAGATCCCAAAGATGTGGTTAGAGAAGTCGTCTTCTTCCTCTTCCCTGGTGGGAGGTCGGAAGATTCCATAGCATCATTTCCTTGGTCACCAGAAGGGGGCGAAGTGCCTACCTTCTTGCTGCAAGCACCCTTTGGAAACTTCCACTTGCGTCGAACTTCTTCCAGTTTTGCCTACAAGTTCCTACACATCACTGCAATGCTCGTGGTTGCGATACCGGAATCTTAAATGAAATGAACGAAGATCAGAAATATACCAATGATGGAGTAGCTCCTAAACCAGAAGGCATTAGCCCGTGCTTCTTCAAATTACCATCCGACACAATCTCCTCAAAAAGTAAAAACTTGTCCTTCATTACCATTCCCTCCAAAGTTGCCATTGTCTCCATCTCAACGTCCGAGAACAAGTCCTTTGGATCCTTGTCCTTCTTAGTCGACAGGTTCCAGGACCACGGCCGTGTATCTCTTATAAAGAAGAATGCATTTTTGTATTCAGAGTTCGAAGCCATCTTCCCTTTCACTAAGACGCCCTGAACCATAGGAGAACGAGGGGTGAAATAGCGAAACCCAGCCTTATCCTCCGATATCAACCTATAAAAGTACTGAAAAACCCTAGGCAAAAAAGCCAACTTCTTTTCCTTACACCAAATTGATAAAGCAAACCAGACAGAGGGAAGACAGTTGCGATGGGGCTACGCCCAGGTCTTTGCAGAGTTCTATCACCTCTGCTGGCAACGGCCACCTTAACCCCGCAACCAACTGATCAGGAAAAACAACGATTTCTCCAGCAAGAGGGAAGAAGGGGGATTCGGCTGGTGAAGCGAGCCTAAGGTAAAACTCATCCCCAGTTCGGTTAGTTCCAAAGAATGCAGAAATTTCGCGCGACTCAACCATTTACCTAGATATGATGGAGGAATAGGAGGCTTACCTGCAGATCCCTTCGATTTTTCAGCAGCCATGCTGGTGACTCGAAGTGCAGGACACAAGTGCTCGAGAACTTGAAAGAAGCGTCATTACCATCTTAAGTGAGCAACCCAGGCAAAGAATCAAAGCACACTAATGATGGAAGGTGGAGGTGTAGCCGCCACATTTATGAAGCCCAAAGGAAGCATCAGCTTACGGGATGCAACACCTGATGACGCTTGGGGAAGTAGCAGATTCGAGCCTAAAAGAGAAGGCGAAGGGTAGTGTCCTGGGGAAGGAGAACTGAGGTGTCATCCACATACTTAAAAACTTACCCTCATTCACTGCCCATTGGCGCTAAAGGGGGTGGGGGGGAAGTGTAAGGCTGTGGGCCTTCAGCCCAAACCTCAGGACCTTAGAGCTCTGCGGGTCACTTTGTTAAGAAGGTCTGTGATATAATAGGGTCGGGCTTGTGCAACCAAGGGCCGGCACATCACGCCCTATGATAGTAGGGAGCCCAACTGAAGCCCGTAAACTCATTTTGGAAGCGGGAGCCATTGGAATTCAAGAGAAGCAGTTGAAGGCCGAAAGAAGGGGGCAATTGCAACGGCTAGGGGGCATGGTGCAGAAGATAGGGAACAACCTTCTGAGGGACCCCATTCGAGATTTCCCCAACAAGAAGAATTGAGCGACGTCATCTTTTTCTCCCTTTCTATCTCTGATTAAAGAAGGTAACATATCATTGTCCATACTTCCTCTACCACGTGGCATCCATTCTTTAATGATGCGTATTACACATTCATATATGAATTGAATTTGTTACTTCATCCGTGAACCTGATCAATATTAGAAAAAAAATGTTAAATCACCTTTTTCAACCAATTAGTGGGTTTCACTTTTTAAAGATAATATGATATTACTTGTCAACATTTTAAATAATCATCGATGGAGCTCATTACATTATAGCTGGAATTTTTTCATAGTACCACCAATATGGGTTGGTTGATATGGTAAGACATCTCTTCTCGGTAATCAAGTTCTCGGGTACGAGTCTTGTAAATGGAGAAAATTCATATTAGGCTTACATAAGCATATTACAAGAAAGTATTGATTTTCAATCAAACTCCTCGACATGGAACATCCTTGTAGGATTTAATGTCAAATAAATTGTTATTAGAAGAATATGTTGACAGATGAACAATTGTTAGAAATGATAGGAATAAGGTTCAAAGTAGAGAAACTGTATAGTGTGAACAACTTCCTATTATGACAAATCTAGATGAAGACCTTGACGGTGCAACATGCTCTTGAGGCACATTGAACGGACAATTTGACCTACTTCCTACCCTAACAGTGGCACAAGAGGAGAACAAGATGTTTATGACTGAGTATCATCCAATTGAACATGTCACCTATAATCTTATAAGAGGCACGTGATCACAACTTGGCAAAAAGGGTGTGGAAAAAGCTCAAGAGATTATGCATGTAGAAGTCCCTAACAAACCTATTATACCTTAGATAATGATTGTACTACTTGAAGATGAGTCTTTTGGGAGCCTTCATGGCTAATGACATGGGCCGTCACAAGATCGTGATGGACCTTTGAAGCATTGTAGTTAAGAAAGAAGATGAGGATTAAACCATATTCTTATTGTTTTCTCTATTGAAGGCATATAAAAATTTCATGGACACCATATTGTATGGGTTGACAATATCACCTTGGAAGATATAAAGGTAGCCTTGAATTCAAAAGAAATAAAGAAGAAGGTGATATAACACAAAATATTGGAGGCTTGATAGTAAGGGTGGTCAAGTGACATAAGCTTGTTTGACGGAGAAATTCGAGGATCAAAAGGGATTGGCTGAAATAGCAACAGGGAAGGAAGGCCATCACAAACGAAATTGCCCATCATGAAGAGGCAGACAAGTTGATGACTCGACAATTTTGATGATAGCAGCGGAAGGAGATGTGCTCATAGCAATGGCTGATAGTAAACATGTTTCAAAGTAATCGTTACATCATGTGACCAATCAAATACTCAGATTCTTCATTTGAAGATACAATTTCCATATTAAATAAGATTGCTTTTCACTTATTAGCTAATGCAAAGTGGGGAAGTTTTATTTGGAATGGTTAGACATATGAAGTTGTCGGGAGTAAGAAGTACGAATGAAAATGCAAGAAGGTAGTGCTTGGACATTGTATTGTTCTCCATGTTCCTAGTTCAAGGAAAATCTAATCTCTTTAGGAACGCTTGACAGATTTGGCTCTCAATATAGGTGCCAATGTTGAAGTCTTGAAAGTTTAAAAGACTGTCATGGTAATAAAGGGAATGTAACATAATAGCCTATAAGTTCTGCGAGTAAATCCTCCAACAACAACAATCGAGGATTAGAATCCAATAATGAAGCACTTGAAGACATTTTGAAATGGTTGTTATTTGGATTCTCACAAGGTTGGTGAGGTCGCGAAATATAAGTTTCATGAGTAATAAGTTATTATTGCTTGTAAAGTCATTATTTTAGTGTATCGGCTATTGATAGATTTAAGAGTGCACTTTAGGAGGAGCTGATGCCTTGGAACAAGGTAAAACATAGTCCAAAGATGGAGCTTGGTTCAAAAACTCTAGTTACTCATATTGATGGAAATTATTTTTACAGAACATTTGGAATGGAAGCAACCACCTCTACGTGATTGCTCGAGCACAAGAAGAGGATAAGTGTCCAGATGAATCCACAAAAATATTTCAAGGGTTGCTAAAAAGGTGGTCTCATTGTGAAATTTAGGGAATTTTTTTTTTACTTGTCATAGGGTTTATATTGAAGAGGAACACGAGAAGAAAGCTAAAGAACCCTGATACCTTAGAGAAATAAAAGGGATACTTAAACTTGATTTGTAATCATTCAAATTAAGATGGATCTTATGAAGGGTTGTGACACAGTAAGTGGGTGAAGATCGATGTGGTGCTCAGTGGAAGGTGAGTCAAATTAGAGATTCGTTGGAAATGTCTCTCGCTAAGCCAAAAGTCAGGAGATTCGAGGATCTAGTCAACGAGTTGAAAATTGGCATTGAGGCACGAGATAATCCTGACTATCTCGAGGGATTTTGTGAAGATTCTCTACATTGTTTAAACCCTAAATCAAGGTTGAATGGAGGTGAAAGTTTCAATAATTATGAAATGCAATGACCAAATTATCCTTATTTTCGGTTAAAAATTCATATAAAATGATAATATAGTCAATTAACTTAATTTTTTTTATCTTCATTCCCTTTATTAAGTATATCTAAATAAGGTTAAAGTTTTCCCTCTGTTACCCTCCCATCCTTTCCCCTCCTTCGGCCTCCATTCAAATAAGGAGAGAATGACGGCGGAAGTTCTCTAAGTTTACCGTTTCTTGCAAGTCAATCATAAATATTTCAAAATGAAACATTGAGTCCTATATGTTTCCCGCCGTTACCACATCCGGTCCGTTCCATTAACTGCCGTTATATTTCGCTGACATGGCACTAACACCGTAATATCGGTGTGATGTGTCGCTGACATGGACGCTTATGTAGACCTTTTTT
>JAOYND010079420.1:0-11018 GCA_025802135.1 Lagerstroemia fauriei | reverse complement strand
TTCATCCATGGCAGGAACACTTTCAGAAGGGCACTGCACTAGCATCTCCAACATAAGACTCTCCAAATCACAGTCAGTTGGCACGGAGACCCACAACCTCAGGTCGAAGTATTCCTTCACGTGCTTATCCAAGAATACGGCTTGTGCTAAGGTCGTTTTGCCCACGCCTCTAACACCCACTATTGGAAGAACAGCGGCATTCACATCGAGATTTTGAGGGAGTAACGACCCCAAAATTCTCGACTTGTCCCCGTCTCTTCCAATCATGCAGGAGGGTTCGGGACAAAATGATCCTGTGGATGATCCCCTCCTCCTCTCCAAGAGAACCGTCAAGCCATCGCTTTTTAATAAATTGAAGTTGATGCGACAATGCTGAATCCCATCTAGTCTCCGTTGAGCGTCCTCCAGACGAAGAGCCATATTACGACGGTAAAGAAGGGGATTCGAGGAAGAGAAAAAGATGCGCACCTCTTTCAAGAATCGGCTACCTTGCATCCCCCTCTGTTGCAGAGCTTTGGTGTGGAAGTCATCCACCACGTCCTCGACATCATTGATCACACAGCTTAGTTCATCCAGCCATTCTCTGAAAACCAGCAGAGTCCCCAGTTCAAATCTCTCGATCGAACCGAGCACATGGCTGATGCCATGAAGGGTTCTCTGGAGCTCCTTCAATCTGCCACCGACAGTGACAGCGAGGAGGGCTGGTCCTGTCCCCGTGGAGATCAGAGAACCAAGTTGGTGGCTGATGGCATCAACGATGTCTCTGAGGATCACTTCAGCCATAGCTTCCACCTGGGATCGCAGTTGACAATGGAAATCGGTTGCAACGGCAGAAAGAAGCTTGCCTTTTCAGAAACGTGACACTGCAATGTACTACAGGAAAAAAAAAGTTTATTGTGAAGTACAATAATCATGCAAAATATCATAACTTGGTATTAATCATCGAATAACTACCATGTATGCTTACACCTGTGCGTACATGGCCATGACATTATCGAGCGAAATACGAATATCCTGTTAGTTATAGTTGAGATATCAATTAAAAAATAATGAATTCGTTATGTATGTCACAGACCAAATATTTCTAGCTCATAAAAATAAGGGTAAATGACACTTTTAATAATTAACATTTCGATTTTCGTCATAAACCTTTATTTTTTGTCATCACGTCATCAACCTTTTGAGTTTTTGTCACTTTGATCGTACCGTTACTTTTTTAATCCAAAAAAGCATATTCCATAAAAAATATAATATTTCATCCAAAAAATATTTTTGAAGAAAAATATTTTTTAAAAAAGTAAATTTCGTCTCTGATTATGGAAATGTTGGTTACTAGCAGGCGTACCTTCTGAAATTAGGACTCATTTTTCAAAGAATGAGTTCATGATTTTATAATGATAATAGCTGTCAATCAATTTTCAATCGAGAATGTATCCCAATTTTGAAGTGAATGCGACTACCAGTAAAATTATACCGATATTTTTATTTTTGTTTGCTTTTTTTGTTCTTTTTTATTTATTTTTTGAAAAATAATTTTTGTTGAAAAATAATTTTTGAATAAAATTTTCTTTTTTGGATGGAAAAAGTAACGGTAGGACCAAAGTGACAAAAACTCAAAGGTTGAGGACGTGAATGACAAAAAATAAAGATTTAGGACGAAAATAATAAAAATATGAAAGATTGAGGACCAAAAGTATTATAGGTAGCAGATCCGGCCCCTGCTGCCATCTCCCTTCTCCCTGGTGAGAAAATATCCATCCTGCATTACATAATAACTTATATAACAAATTCGTTATTTATTACGCACCGAACATTTACTCGGCATTCACTCAATGGGCCGGTGATCTAATTTATTGTTTTGCTGTTCAGCGCATAATAGTATAACTCAGTGCATTGAGATCTGTCCCAAAACATGTGTGAAGTCTATAACTCGACTGACTTCACATGCTTTTAGCACATAACTTAATGCATTTTATTGTCTCACTGGCACTAATGAGGAAAAAAAATTAACTCATTTTTTTATGCTGAAAAATACACTTGTTAAGGGCATTTTAGTAAATTTAAAAATGAGATGGACTAAAATTTTCTTCCCTTAAAATAATACTAAATGATAAACCCCATGTTACATATGGTATATATCATCTCAAATGAGGTTAACAAGCATAGAAAATAAAGAGAAAAAGATGTAAAATTACGTTTGATACAAAGAAATTGAATGAAATTAGTTTTATAGTATGAACTGTAATAACTAGAGGTGTAAACGAGCGGAGCCGAGTCCGTTCAAGTTGGCTTGTTTACCAGTTTGAGATCTTGGGCCGGGACTCAAGCTCGGCCGACCCAATATTTTAAATTTGGGCTCGGCTCGTTATAGTAAAGGAAAACTCGTCGAGCTCATACGAATCGAGCCAAGAAAGAAAATGTAGCTCGGGCACGGGATCGTTGTATCAATTACATAGAGCAAAGAGTACTAAGGAGGAAGAGATGGAGAATTAATTACAATTAGAATTTCACAAATTAGTAAAAAAGAACGAAATAAATGTTTTAAATAAGAATTTGAGATTACCTTGAGAAAGAAGAATCATTCCCCTCTTATTCACTTAGATTACCTCGGATCAATATAAACAAACTATTTATGATGTTCATGATTCTCGTTAAGAAACAACAAACACAAAGTATACTCTAGTATGTCTCTGCTGGTGGGTGAACCAAGCCCTAGTTTTTACCTGGGATACGTAAACTTAGAAGAAGTAGAAGGAAGACGGGATAAAATGGGTACGGAAAATATCACTAGTGATATTAAACCCAAGACTTCTACGTCATAGGATGAGAGAGGTACCAAACGTGTCAACCGTTCTTTCTGAAAAATTTCGTAAGTTTTAATTAATGTTATACTGTTCACTTATATCCTTAATCAGTATAATGCTATTTTAAAGGAAAATGTGTTGTTATGCACGAAACAGCATTTTTTTTTTCAATATGTTTGTAATATTTTAATTAATACTAAGGGTAACTTGATTATTTTACAGAGTTACTTGCTCAGAATTAGAGTGCGGTGATTCAACATGTCTACGGAGAGGGCAATAGTTGCACAACTTAATTGGCTAACGATGCATATTAGCTTCCCGCTGGTGTTTATTGTCTTATCTCCTGTCCGTAGAGGCTCGAATTACTGCTATTTGGTAATTTTATTGGGCTCACCATACTTTCACGTTGTATTATTCAATTTTGATTTAATGCAATGGGACTTCGGCCCCATATTTCACCCCAAAAAAGTAAATGTGATGCGATAAACAAATATATCTGCTATCCAAGTATATCTTTTTTTATTAAATACGGCTTTAGAAGGCAATTTTGGTACCATTTTTCCCTTCCAAAACTGCTCTCCACCGTAACCATCAATTAAAATTATAATTAATTTTCTTTTCTCGAATTATGTATTTTTATTTATTCATAACATATTCTATAGGATTTAATAATATGATTCAAAATTAATACTCAATTACAAAATCATATAAAATACCATTACAAAATAAAAATAGTATAAATTTGTAATCGAATTATATCATTGATTATTATTTGGTACGCAGTGCGAGTAGACATTTAGTATTTAACTGTTAATTTTCTTTCTGCTGCTATATCAATATTTTCAACTATTACATTTTTTTCGGTATATTGATAAGGCACCTGAATCTAAAATAGAATAGAAGGAATAGAGGAAGCTTCACTTACGACGCTAATACATTTTGAATGTGTAGACGATATGAGAAATTCATAGATGATTCTACCTCGTTATATAGCATGAGGAAAAACACCAATCGGATTGTGACAAACGATCAAATTGACGTGAATCACCCGAGCAGTTACATTAATTTATTACAAATTAGAGCAATTTATTTGATTTTTTATCACCACATAACTATGAAGCATGACTGTATAATTTTTTTTTTCAGATGATATTAACATAATATCTTTAATTAGGAAATCTTAAAATATTTAAATGCGTATTTTAAATAGATGGTTTTTTAGTCATTGAAATTCTCTTAATTACAAATATGAAAAATATAATTGTATAGCATTATGCATGATTTTTAAAATATTTTCAGATTACGAATAAGATATTACTCGTAATATTTTATGCTATACTAGACAATGTTATTTTATTATTCCATTTCATTAAGCACGCTTCTCGAGAAAATTATCTCAGCCTTTTCAGAAACGTGACACTGTAATGTACTGCATAATAAGAAAAAGTTTATTCTGGAGTACAATAATCATTCAAAATATCATAATTTGGTATTAATAATCAAATTACTACCCGGATGCTTGTACATGTGCGTACATGTCATGGGGATAATCATGTAAAATTCGAATGTCCTGTGAGTTATAGTTGAGATATTAATTAACAATAATGAATTCGTTATGTATTTCACCGACCAAATATTTTTAGCTCATAAAAATAAGGGTAAATGATACTTTTGGTCTTTCACTTTTAGATTTTCATCATAAATATTTATCTTTTATCATTCACGTCCTCAACATTTTGAATTTTTGTCACTTTAGTCCTACCATTAATTTTTCCATCCAAAAAAATATATTCTATAAGAAAAGAATATTTCAACAAAAATATTTTTAAAAAAGCAAATTCAATCTCTGATTATGGAAATATTGGTTATTACCAGGTGTCCTCTCTGAAATTAGGACTCATTTTTATCAGAATGAGTCACGATTTTATAATGATAATAGTTATCAATTAATTTTCAATCCGGAATGTGTCCCAATTTTGAAGGGAATGTGACTACCAGTAAAATTATACCGATATTTTTTTAATTTTCGTTTTCTTTTTTGTTCTTTCTTTCTTTATTTTTTGAAAAATATTTTTGGATGAAATATTCTTTTTTGGATGAAATATGTATTTTTTAATGGAAAAAGTAATGGTAGGACCAAAGTGATAAAAACTCAAAAGGTCGAGGACGTGAATAATAAAAAATAAAAGTTTACGATGAAAACGATAAAAATGTAAAAGATTGCATATAAAAAATATCATTTATCCTAAAAATAATTAAAAGACAGACAGAGGTGGCAGATCCGGCCCCTGCGGCCATCTCCGTTCTCCCTCGTGAGAAAATATATATCCTGCACTACACTATAAATTATATAATAAATTCATTATATATTACGCATCTACCTCCGCATTCAATGGATCGGTGATTTAATTTATTATTTTGCTGTTTAATATTAGTTCAATGCGTTGAGATATGTGCCAAAACATGTGTGAAGTCTATGACTTGACTGACTGCAATGCATTTACTCGAGGAGGAATTTCATCCACAGCTTAGCTGTCAACCTTTGGAACTGTTCATTCAAGTTGGGTTAGCGCATGCTTTAGCACATAACTCAATGCATTTGATTGTCTCACTGGCACTAATCAGAAAAAAAAATAACTTACTTTTTTCTTGCTTAAAATACACTTGTTAAGGGCATTTTAGTAAGTTTAAAGATGAGATGGACTAAATTTTTCTTCCCTTAAAATACTATTAAATGATAAACCCCATGTTACATGCGGTATATGTCATTCAAATCGGGTTAACAAGCACATAAAACAAAGAGAAAAAAATGTAAGATTACGTTTGATATAAAGAAATTGAATGAAATTAGTTTTATAGTATGAACTATAATAATTCATGAAAAATTATCGATCTTCATGTTCATTTCAAAAATATGAAACGATATACTTTTAAGAAGTGACAAAATTAACTGGTTCTTAAATTATAAAAAATAGTAGAAGATTAATAGTTGATACCAAAATATTATGTTGTACTCTAAAATAAACCATTATATATATATATATATTAACGTGTTACATTTTAAAAAAAAATGGCAATTTAGTGAAAAAATATAGAAGTATTACAAAAATTTATATAGGTTTTTTAACGATTTTTCTCGAGTACAGGTGGTGGCGGTGGTAACAGAGTCCCCAAAGTACAGGGTGAGGCTAAGTGATCAAGACGAGAGATAATCCTAACCAAGAAATCTTCTACCTGACGAGCCTTCAAGCCATTCTCTTTAGGCATGTGCTAGAATCAGAGCCGAAAAGATTACCTTGAGAAAGAAGAATCATTCCCCTCTTATTCACTTAGATTACCTCGGATCAATATAAACAAACTATTTATGATGTTCATGATTCTCGTTAAGAAACAACAAACACAAAGTATACTCTAGTATGTCTCTGCTGGTGGGTGAACCAAGCCCTAGTTTTTGCCTGGGATACCCAGAAGAGATTAAAGAGTTGGACCATGTATAGGCATCTTCCCAACCTGCCTGTCCACTCACTAGGGAGACTTTGGGTGAGCCAGCCCACTAATTTTATGGGCTTAGGCCAATGGTCCATAAGAACTCACTTAAGCCCAACAGTCCTTAATTTTCCTCTCACTCACCGCCCTTCAGCTCATATAAAAATATGAAAAATAAACAGAGCGCCGAGGAGGGCCAAGCTGTAGAAAAGGAGGAGCAGAGGCCGAAAGAGAAACTAGTAATTAGCTTGTACCATGATTTAGTGTATGTATGTATTTATGTATGTGTGTGTCTGCACGCGCGCATGCATGTATGTCTTGTTGATGTAATTGTCTTGTATTGACAATTACTGAGGAGCAGAGGGACTCCCATGAAGTCTGCAATCTTCCTAAGGTTCCCGACAATGTCGTCCTTCAGGTCTTTGTATTTCAGGAACAGCGCCTTGTCGGGCATCTCCGAGCTCGGCTTCTCATGTGGGACCTGAACGGCCCGAACCCTTTGATCCCCCGGCAGAAGTAATCGAACAGCTCGTGGATGGGCCAGTCGCCGGTCCGGACCCTGGGCCTGGTGTCACGACCTGAAAATTTGGTAGAGTTCCCCTTATTTTTACCACATCCCACATCAAACATGAACATGCTATAATATTAATTCAAATAATATATACTCCAACATCTCCTTCACAACCATAACCACATTTTCGCCATCTAAAAATAATATCAGCTAAAAGTTTCAAGTCGTAACATTATATACAAACCTATATATTGCTAATTTACATGATCTTAATATTTACCTAAAGGAGGCATGACGCTGATCCCCGAAATAAAGTGTCAATTCCAAACGGCTTGTCTTTCTACTTAGTTGTAAAGAAAAATATCGTAGGAGTAAGCTGCGAGTTCAGTGAGTACAAATTTCTAGAGTAAAATAATATTATAAATAAAATTTCTTACAAATCACATACATTACAAAATCACAACAAGAGTAATAATTAAAAATGTTTAATCATAATATTTATGCAATGCATAGAATCAATTAATACAAACAATAGCCACGGGTCGCACTCTCCTGCTACAGAATTATGACGGTATCGATACTCCGCTCTCCGACGATACCTTGACCCCACGAAATAATCAATATCAATCTTCCTCCCATCTCCTGGTACCCTTCATCTACACACCTCACACCCGTGGGGGCCGCCCATTACCCTTCAATGGAAAGAGCAGTTTTAAATTATCTTATTTTTATATATCGCTAGAAACCAGAGGTAAATTATTTCGATGGATATCATCGGTAAATTAAGTCTCTCTCTTTCCACTTTCATATATATTTTCTTTTCTCATCATTTTTTGGGCCAATTTCTAACCCGTCGACTTAGCGGTCACCGTGGCTATTTACAATCACATACAATAATGCAAAACACATATAATAATGCACACAATAATCTACAAATTTCATAACATCAATCTCATTCGTATGCATTGATCTCTAATATAATATATGATTTACTGACATGTAATATATATTTATATAAGTATACATATATATATACATGCTTGCTGATTATAAATCAATTTGCATGCAATTTATATACATATATAACAATGCATGCAGAGTCTAATACGTACACGTTTATATATTTTTTCATTATACGCATGATTGCATAATTGCATAAGTATATAAATAATATTCTATATATTATTCTATCACAGAAAAGAGTACTCACAACTCCTTTCAATCGGTCTACCGGTCTTGGTCTCCCAGAAATCTATTTCTGGTCTCTGGAATATAATATCATTCACAACAAAATTAAAATATATCATATATGTTTTATTGAAAATGACCCTAAAAATTATTTTATGATATTATTTATTGTACCTTTATTGACCTTATGACTTTCACTTATTAAGTTAAAACTCGTGGGAATATATCATTATAACTAAATCCTACTAAACTATATATATAACATTGAGTAATATAATTTATTTGATTCGAATTGAACCTCAATTACCTATTTGTTTCTCGCCTATCGTCCTATCATCTTCTCCATTCCTTAGTGATCTCTCGCTCTCGGTTTATTTCATCTCTCGATGGTCCCCTTTCCTAATGTATTAATGATAGTAAAAATTAATATATATATATATATAAAATATTTTCACATATGTATTCAAATAAAAATATTATTAAAAATATTGACGGAGCTTAATCTATTCTATTATGATTAATCCTATTACATTCACATATCCTATTATCCGTATTTTTATACCCAAATTATACTAATTATAATATACTATCAAGTATCAAAATCTACTAAACTTGAAATAGATATCATTTACATCTTATTTACTTGCCTCTCCCGTCATCTTCTTCTCGGTTTTTCTGTTCGTCTTCTTCTTCTCTCTTTTTATTGTTGCTCTCTGATCGATGGTGCTTGGGGAGGAAAAGTGGCAGAATGCCATAAAGAAAAGGTGGATGATGATATATACGTGGGGTTCTCAAGTGGGGTAGGAAAACAAATTAATAAAAATGCTATTGAGCTTAATTAATTGTAATGGGGTGATTGGCTGGGCTCATGGCTCCATGGGCTCACACCTGGCGTTGGTCAAGTAATGCCAAGACGACACGACCATATCCAGCGGGTTTCGGCATATGTAAATCACCTGCGTAAATGAAAAATTGAAAAATAAAAAAATTGAAAAAGGAAATCGACATAAACTAATCTGAAAGAATTCATGAGGTCCTATATAAATTCCAGATGGGTTTTATGATGGAAAAAATTGACCCGAAAAATATGAACTCAAAAAACCTGGTTGCATCAAAGATTGACTAAATTCATGTAAAAATATGACATTGTCTTTCATAAAATGTCTTATTATTCGACTTCAACAATAAAAACATATTTTTTGATATCTTTAAACCTGAATTTCAATTCGTATTCACGCTATTTAATTTAGTAACACATCAAAATATTTATAATTACTATTTATAATTTATTAGAAAGATTGTCATTAAATATACAAATGGTTATGGATGTATGAAACAGTGGAATTCCAAAGACTATGACAGTACCCGACATCGCGACCGGTGGACGGAATCCGGCAACAGCTCATACGGAAAATAGGTGGAGAAGAGCCGTGGAGTGGGGAATCCGGTCGGGTCCGGCAGTTGTTCAGGGTACCGGTAGAGCTTGAACTCGAGGAAAGGGACGAGCTCGTGGGGGTTGGAGGAGAGCGGGGGGGTGGAACCGGCAGCGGCGGAGGGCCGCGAAGGAGATGAATAATCATCACCGTCTCATTCCTACAATTTTCTAGAATTCTAAAGAATCTTCTTTCGGCACGTCAATGCTAGAAGTTTCTAGGTTTGAAGAATCAATATGCCTGTGTAATAAATTAATAAAATAAAGAGGAGAGAGCAAGAAGTCTCCGGCTGGAACAAAGTCAGCGGAAGCCACCAACATGATCAATTATAAGTAGGGGGTGGGCTGCCCTGTATTGGGCAAGTGAGATAAGTGGCAAGTGAGAGTGAGAGGGTGAGGTGTGATTGAAGAGACAGTGGAGTGTGTGTGTGTGTGAGTGAAGTGTTCATGTGTGTGTGAGTCTTGAGTGGGTATAGGAAAAATAATAGTGTATTGTGCCATGTCTCGTGGTCTTGTGTGAGTGTGAATCTTAGCAATTTAAATTTAAGCAGTATTTGGTGTAATTATTTTGATCAATAAAGTAATTACGTTATCTGCCCACGTGTTGATTCCGATCTCAATAAAAGTGATATTAGAGCAGGTCTATCTTCGGGCCTATCTAAGCTACTAGTGGTATCGGAACTGTTGGTTAAACTTCTTGTATCGTGTGCAGTTTAGTACTGCAGAGCTTGGTTAAGAAATCAAGCTTGCTTGGCAATACTTGACTTGTCTTTGTATCATAGGAATACAAATTCAATTTTAAAATCATAAGATTCTAATTCCTTGCTTCCAATAAAATCTCGATAGGAAATGAATCGAATGTGCAATGCACAGATGTGGCAGAGATCGATACCCAATGTATGTATGTGTGTATATATATCGCTTCCTGTAAGTAAGTCTTACATGTTTTAAAGTAGCAAATCAAGTTCTATATTGTTCTGCTCCATTATTGACTCGAGTCCATTCAATCAACTTCTGTTAAATCAGAGCTGACATGGTACTATGTCCGTCGATTTTACGCTGACATAGTTACCTTCTGATGTCACTTAGCTTAGCTTAACCAACAAAACTGTCACGTAACTCTGGTGGGTATGGATTTGATTTTAACCAGCTAAGTCTTCGTATAGTGCACATATACCGGAAGTTCGAGTTTGGTTGTTGCCTGCTGCAGAAGCATGTGGAAGTTCCTATTCCTCAGTCGAGCAATCCGAACTTACAATGGAATTTCAAATGCGCTCCTTTCCTGAGCTTATCTTTTCCCCCAGAGATTGACTATTTATGAGTGAGGGCTTCCTGCCGATTACTCGACTCTCTGCACAGCTCGTACAGCTCTTCGCCATTCACCATGGCTTCATATTTCATTTAACTTGTGGCCTATGCATTATTTATCTAATGGAGAGAGGAATTACTAGTCTACGGGTTAAACCATGAATAACTTTTCTCTCTGATGTGATTTGAAGGATATAAGAAACTGCTGCATGAGGAAATGGAAAGCAACGGAGACAGTAAAGTGTTGTCCGGTTTTGGCTTAGCTTCGATGCTCATTTGAGACCTGTAA